>CM065387.1:34352500-34535000 GCA_033060915.1 Euryodendron excelsum
AACCGCCTTACGCTTCTTGTTAATTATTATTATTTTTTACGATGCACTTAAGTGCATGGGAGCTTCAATAGATTGACACTATGGGCTCGTTTGATATTGGTTTTTTACCTAGTTTTTTGAGCTGTTTTTCTTTTTTACTTTTGCTTATTTTTAGCTAAAGTAAAATTAAAAAAACTAGAAAAATTTGACTTTTTTGCTTGTAATCTTATAAAAAGCTTGGCAAAAAAGCTATACCAAATGGGCCTTATGTTTGTAAGGAAGCCAAGCATTTGCTTTGAAGGTGCCAAAGCTTTGAACATAATTTTGTTCTCTAATTGATATATTTACTATATTTTAAAAAATTTACATATACTTCTAAATTAAACCATATATCCCTCACACTTTGCTTCTTCATCTTCATCTTCATCATCACATTATCATGACCAACATGAAGAAGAATCTAGCGGAGCCTTTCAAAGAACTTTCAACTACTTGTTTCGTGGGCATGATAGTGGCAATAACTCTCAATCAAGGAATGATAAGAGCGATGATTATGAAGAACCACCATAGTATTCTATGTGGTGGATGTGAAAGAAACTTGCAAATTTGAAGGTTTTAAGTTTTATTTGTGAGAACTTACAGTTGCATTTGTAATTTTATAATAATTATTGTATTTTGTATTAATAATTTAATAATTTCTCTATTAAATGTCTTAAGAACATACATAATATACTATATTTATTTTAAATGTTACACTAAAATTCAACCAAAATAATCTAAAATACCTATACAACTTATTTTTGGAGTCAAACCATGCGTAGCAATATATTTTATACAAATTTACTAATCTAAAAAAAAATTCACGATCGCGAGAACCGTGTCTTGTTACGTAACCTCCATGACACCCGTGTCCGTTATGCCACGACTGCGTCTGTATCTAGGTTCGTTACCGCGATTTAGTTCTATGCTCCATAGAGCAATATCGTCAGGATAGCTGTATAAGCAAACAATACCGTTACAGGGACCAACATTATTTGGGTCGTTGAAGGACCATAGATTGGAAATAAATTATGGTAAAGGCAGATCTGTTATGTTTTTTTTTTTTTGCAAAGCAAAGGATGATATATTGAATAAGAATGAATACAGATTGGATCTATACATGCCAACAAGGCTTTACAAAGAGGGCAAAAAGGAAGAGGAAAGGGGAGGTTGATTAGATATCAACTAGTACAATCAACTTAGAGGGGGGAATACATTAAGAGGGAAGGGTTAAGGGATTTTACACCTTCAATGGAGTGGAAAGAATTGAAACTGTTGCAACTACCCATCCTTGTTTTAGCCTGAATCCATAGCAGCACCTGTTGCTTTGTCAATTCAACAGCTTCGTCCTAGTGTGGAGGTTTATTATTGAATATTGCATCATTTCTTGTCAACCAAATGTACCATATAGTAGCAGAAAATAGAGCTTCTTATATAATTTTTTTCCATGTTCTTCTGTTTTTGGTCAAGCCACCAGTTGCAATGGATCTTAAATGATGGAGGACAAACCTAAGAGATACCCCATCATTTGAGTAAATTACTTCAAATTGACCATGAGACTCTACATTTGAGGAGCAGGTGATCTGTTCCCTCCAAGTCTTCCTTGCAGAATTCACATGAAAGAGAGTCATGTGGTTGAGGATATTCCTGTGGAACAAGAAGGTTCTGATTTTGATCCTAGTTTGAAGAGCCATCCAGGTGAAGATATGCACTTTTAAGGGGGCCCATGATTTCCAAATCCAGAGTAGGTTTGAATCTTCCTGAGAGTCAGATTCTTCACATATGTTGTAGAATGATTTTGTTAAGAAACATTCACCCGAATTTTCCTTCCAAAGAAATGAGTCATTTTCATTTACCTTAATAACAACGATGTTTAATAAAATTTTGAGGTCCCATGTAAACAACCTTCTTCTAAATTTTAGATCCCATCTCTCGATCTCATTTTTGATTTCTAAAATTTTTGCATCTTTTTGAACTGATAATGAGTAGAGTATTGGAAATTTTACTTTCAAAATAGAATTATCCACCTATAGTTCCTCCTAAAAGGTTGTCTGATCCCCTTTTCCAATAAATACTTTGAAATTGGCCTGTAGAGAATCTTTAAACCTTTTCTTATCTTTGTTTAGAAACATGATGTCCTTGAGCATAATTGAGTAGTCCTCTCTTCCATCTTCAGGGAAAGTCCATCTTGATTCTTACCACTTATACTTTTGGCACACCACTTTTCTCCATAGAGCATCTCTATCTTTTGCGAACTTCCACCACCACTTTGCTAATAGTGCCATGTTCATTACTCTAGTTGGAGTAAGGCCAAGTCCTCCTTTCATTTTACTTGTGGTGACTTTCTCCCACTTGACACAATGGATTCCTTTTTTCCCCAACTGATCTCCCCATAGAAATCTTTTCTGTAGCTTATCGATTTCCTTACATAACTTCAAAGGAGCTATGTACATAGAGAGATAGAACATTGACAAACTTGATAATGTAGATTTTATTAGTGTTAATCTGCCACCAATTGATAAGAGACTTCTTTTCCAACATGCTAGCTTCTTTTTTATACTTTCAATAACTCTTGACCAAATTGCTGAGTTTTTGGGGTTGCCTCCAAGAGAGAGGCCAAGATACTTAATTGGCAGGGTTTGAATTTTATAGTTCAACACATCTTTAACTTTTGAAAGGAAAGCTGCTTCCACCCCGACCCCACTAATTACTGATTTTTGAAAATTTATTTTTAAGTCTGACAATAGCTCAAAACACCTCAAAATTCTCTTAATAGATATCACTTGATCTAGGTCAGCAGCACAAAAAAATAATGAGTCATCAACAAATTGAAGGTGAGAGATGAGTATACATTTTGAGCCAACTTGACGCCCTTTGATGAGATTCTGTGTTCTTGCTCTATGGAGTAAAATATTTAGGCCTTTAATGACAATGTTGAAGAGGAATGGTGATAAGGGATTCCCTTGTCTAAGCCCTTTCTGCATGCTAAATTCATTTGTAGGAGATCTATTGACTAGGATTGATAATCTAGCACTTCTTAAGTACTCATTGATCCAATTCTTCCATTTTTCTCCAAAATTCATCAGGGTCATCATTTGCATCAGGAAATTCCAGTTGTTATTGTCAAAAGCCTTTTTGAAGTCTAGCTTAATGATTAAACCTTTTTTCTTTTTCCTTTTCCGACTATCAATCAGCTCATTTGCTATCAGGATCTACCAACCTAGGATGAAAGTTGTTTGATTTTCACTGATTATGTCCCCCATTACCCTTTTCAATCTAGCAGGTAAGACTTTTGAGGGAATTTTATAGACCGATGAGACTAGGGAGATGGGCCTATAACATGCCTGGGCATTCATTTTTAGGAATAAGGACAATGAAAGTTGCATTGATACCTTCAAGAATTCTGCCATTTATGAAGAAATCATTTATGAACGGAAGCAAGCCTTGCTTTGTTATATTCCAAAACCTCTGCCAGAAGCTTAGTTTGTATCCATCAGCCCGAAGCTTTGTTTTCATTACAACTCCTAATAGCACTCCATAATTCTGCCTCCTCAAAGCTTTTTCCAGTGATGCTTGATATTCCTTGCTTAGTTTCTTTTCACATACTCCTTCCAGCAAAGGCCTACTAAAAAAATCTTGAGAGAAAGCTCTTTAAAATGGATGAAGATCTCCTCTGTGATGAGATTGGGCTGCAAGACTATCTACCATTTACTACTAACTGCCCTATGAAATTTTTCCTTGCTCTGTCTTTAAGGCAGATCTGTTACGTTGACAAGATCAGCAGTCGAAATTCTGGCATCACTGCTATTGGAAGCAGCAGCAGCAGCAGCATGGGAGGGCAATGAGAGGACTGGAGGTGGGTGACGTAGGTCATTAGGATGGCGGATGTCCGAAGAATCCCAACGCATGACTGGCAGATGTGCAGAGGCGGTGGTGGTGGAGAAGGAAGACAGTGTATAATTTTTCAAGTGCGAGGAGATGAATTGAGTGTATTTGATCAGATCGTGCCATGTTTTGCAAACACACTTGAATCTCATTAGCGAATTGACGGGTAACCTCGAGAGAATTTCGAAGACCACAGCCTTGGGCAAATGATGCATCTTCCCCTGATTTCCTTCTCGATTAGTGTACGCAGGTATACTCGATCTGATTCCCAGCGATATATATATATATATATATTTATATTTATATGCAAGGGAAATTCAATGTACATCAACAATCAATTTAAATCACTTGTAGCACATAAGCCAACAATCATCAAGCATATCAAAATCAATTAAATAAAATAATCTACAAATTGAAAAATACATATATAGAATTGAGGATCGTAATCTTGATGATCCAAAGAAGGATCTAGAAAGATGATTAAAAATAAATTGGAGTCTGAGATTGAAGTTCGAAGACTTACAGTGACGGTGGTGGTAGACGAGAATAGGACGAATCGGATAGGATGATGAAATTGTAGAGAGAGAACCACAAGGGCTTGTAATGGGTGTCATGCCCCCCTAAATTTTTTGGGAATCAATAGAATATTCTTGTAAAATCTTGAGGTGTATATCACTTCCTATAATATGACCCATGCTAAATTTTGTTTCTCATAATTATCCACCAAGAAATTTACTAGTTGTGAGAAGTTTATGGTTTTTTTTATATTTATATAAATTATATATAGTAAAACTTTGAAAGTAATAATTCTAATGATTTTGAACTTTTTAATATAATATTTCTTTCTCTAGACCTTGTCTATCTCTTTTTATTCCTCCTCTCTCATCCACCAAATTACTAATATTTTAATAAATATATTTGAGTGTTTTCATCTTTTCCTCTATTAGAATTGAAAAGAGTTTCTTTGACATTAGTTTATACTTTAAATGTTACTAAGCCAAAACCACAGATAAGTAATCATCATATTATCATATAAATTATTTACTAATTGTCTTAAAAATTCAAAAAGCAAATAAAAGAAACTAATATTTTAAATGATTTTGTAATTGAATTATTTTGGTTGTTATATATTTTTATTTTCTTACTTTTTCTTTTACTATCAATAAGTTGCTTTCTTCTTTTGTATGAAGAATTTGAGAATAAAAATAAAAATAAGAATAAAAATTTAAATGACCACTTATAAGTTAATCAACTTTTAGATGACCACTTATAAATTATTTTGTATGAAGAATTTGGATGCCGTTTTTATGCTGCTGCTTTCTCTGCGTCACTACCAATTAAAAAATGATAATGTTGTACAAATAAAAAATTCTTACAAAATCATGTGTTAGAATGAAAAAAAAGTCTAGTAGTAAGCTAAAACGAGATTCATCGGTATTCATGCATGTTGAATTTTAACATGTGTTATTTACTGCATTAAAGACTCTTCATTAATTATAAATTTATATTGCCGATTTAATAAAACACCTCATGTTTTAATTTAATAGGGATGAGTACTGAGCAGTTGGTACTACCTAACTACTAGACTTTTTTTTTCATGAATGAGAGCATTTCACTTTAAAATAAAAACACCCATCATAGTGAATTTCAATTATAAAATTGCCACTACCATTATAATGGTGCAAAATTTTGTACAAACATTTATGTAAGAATAACATTTTTTGTTAAAATATTGTGGGTTCTGTAGATTGAAGTATTGGATATATCTCTCTATCTGAAAAATTATTTGATACTTCTAGAGTATCATGTGTCCTTACTCCACTCACACGAGGATGAGTCCCTCAAATGCTAGGTGGGATATTTCACTACACCTAATAGAAGGGAATACACCTAATAGAAGGGAACTCATCAACTCTGTCCGTGAAGAAACAAAGATGACATTATGCTGAATAATTTTTCCCAATGCCCTCAGCTAGTCACTATCGAGCTTTGGAGCTTGTCCAGCTGGATGCAATGAGTTTTTTTCACCAAACTCAGCCCCTAAAAATTTTTTATTTTTAATTTATATTTTACCACACTCTGCTCATTTGGAGCTTAATTACCAAACTTAACCACTTTTTAAAATCATGAAATCAAATAAAGTTGTGTTTTGAATTCATGACTTCTACAAATGAACAAATGTTTGCGGGGTGCGATCGTTGAAGTCGTGTGTATAAGATAGATGGTCTTCTTCTTCGTCTATTTTCTTCATTACTCTTTGAAGTGGTGGAAGTCGTGTTTTGATTTCACCACTTCAAAAAGTGATTGGGTTTGGTAGATAAATTTAAAACGAGCTAGAAGTGATAAAATAATTTTTTTTAAGAGTTGGGTTTGGTAAAAAACTTTGGATGCTATAGTGGAGATTAAATGACTCAATTACCCTCCACCCAGTAATTGCGCGACTGTTTCATGCGGATCTTGTGGGATGGCCGGATGTTATAACCGTTCTAGTGCTCGACTGTGGTATCAGAAACAAAAACAAAAAAAGTAAAAATAAAATAGTCATTTCTATTTTCGTACGGTAACAATTACAAAAATTTCAAAATATTTGTTTTTATTTTCTAAAAATGCGATTTTTTTAAAATTATTTTTTTAAAATAATTATGAAACTAGTTAATCAAATATAGTGTCGGCGAGAACAATTTCTATAATCAGTTTGCCAAACGTAATTTTGACGAATTACAAAAAATAAAATATAAAACTTGAACCAAAATCATAACTAAACTGGGTTCTTATTGATAAGTTAATATGATATCTAGCACACTTGATTAATTAAGTGGTACACGTTGAATGACAACTTAGTTTTACACAAGATTTTAATTCATTCTGAATGATTACAAATTAGTCGAGACCTTGCAATGATAAGGACATATTTGCTAATTTTTTTTTTTTTTTTGAAGTTAGTTGCTATCTTTTTTGCTAGGATGGATTTGCCATAATTTGTTTTTGAATTCTTATCTTATCGTTTGTTCAAATTGCCAATTTGTAGTTACATTTTAATTCAACTTGTAATAATGGCTATAATTTAATTTTTTCTTCACCTCAGCAGACCTTTTATAGCAACATAACTCACTTACCAAAATAGAAAATGGTGAAATCTATATCTATATTATATAATATAATCATCCCTATACTATGATATAGATAGATAATATACCATGTAGCAACGTGGTAAATGAACACGTTTACATTAATTTTAATATCCTAACAGTCAATATCTCATTGGCACTGTTAAACATTCTATTTTAATTTACTATATCATTAATTATCCGTAATTTGAAAAGATTTATTTTCTTATACTCTTTATCTATCTACATACATGTCCATATATATAATCTCATGAATATAAAAAATAAATTTACATATTTATATAAATATAACATGAATGAGGTATTTTGTTTGTATAGCATTGCTCCTATCAATATGGCTCACTGTCCTCAGCTGGTCCCTGTCGAGTTGGGAGTTGGCCTAGCTGGATGCTATAGTGGGGAGGAAATGACTAAATTGCTCTCCACACTGTAATTGTGCGGCTGTTTCATGCGTAAAATATATTTTTGAAATATAATAAATTATGTAAAGTAAATATATTTAATTTTAAATTGGGAGGAAATGACTAAAATCTGTTTTGAAAGATATTAATATAATACCAACAATCCCCTACATATTCCAAAATATAAAATACGTAAAGTAAATAAATAAATTCGACAATGGGAAACAAGCATCTAATGCATTATGGCAATGTATTTTAAATTATGAAATGACACTTGGAACAAACATTTTTGGGCTACAAAAAACTGATGAAATATAAAATTTCCATAGCTAAAGTCATTTTAGTATATTGTGACTTGACCATTGCGATGCTCATCCAAGAGTAAGTGGTCGTTAAGTATAACTCAGTGAGTACTGAGGTCGAATTCCACAAATATTGAGCCCAATATAGGTTATCGGCCAAAGCTAACACTCAACACTCCAAGACTCACACAATTTGGTAGAATACTTCTTGAAAAGAGAAAGTGAAAAAAATAATTTGGCTTGAAGAGTTTTGTTGCGTAAGCTCAAATAACGGAAATAAAAACTAGATTAACAATTTATAAAGGGAATTGGATTCAATTGATTTAATCACTTAATTCATCCAAGGTTTTCAACAAGGTTTATAACTCAAATCACACCCCACAATCAAGATAATTTGATTTGGAAGATTTAGCTTTGAAATCCAACAATTCTCAAGCAATTGAAGTCATATTCATAGTCAATAGTAGAATCATAGGTTAATTTCATCGATTTGACTAGGATCAATACAAAATTAGGAAATTAAGTATTGAATTAATCAAACATAGCCAACAACACGCATTCTTAAACATTTAATATTCAATTGATGAGAATGAATTCCATAGTAATTGATGTTGGATTCATTATCTAGTAGAGTGCCTTAGATTAATACTATCGAGTTGAATGAATTCATCACACAATTGAGGAATCATGCATTGAAACCACTAAGCATTATCAATAATCTAAATGTTCTAAGATATCTATATTTAATTACTAGGAATTAAAGATCTAGGAAAATAAAATAATGAATTCATGAGATACCTTCAATGAAACCCTTAGATTTCTTGAGTGACCTTCACAATTGAGACCAATTGAAAACTTAGCTACTTGAATTCATAGATAAATTGACAATTGAATTGAAGAAAGCTTGAAAACTATTTGAACTTGATTACTAGAATAGAAATTACAATGAAATTCCAAGTATTTCTATCTCTAAAACTACTCATCTATAGTTGTATTTAACCCTATCTACATACAAAAAACTTAGATCCCCAAATTGTGGTACAAAACTAATTAATATGCTAAAAATAAAATAGGGATACAGTCGGTCTTCAAATGACTATTCATATAGTGAAATCAAGTCTCTACATTTGCATGCGGTTCTATAAAGGTACGATTTTGGTCTCTGTATTTGCATATGCTTGGGAAGTCGTGCACATCCTGGACTCCCATACATTGGCTTTGTTGACCGTGCGCTTAGTATTTTGACTTTTTTGCCCCTGAAGCTCCATTTTGCACCTTTTAAGCCCAGAACTTATAAATCAACTATAAAATAGTATTAGGATCATAACACAACTAATAATAAAGAAATACTACTATTCTAAGGCTAATAATTAGCTATTCAGAGACTATTATTTACACTTTTAGAGTGTAATCACACCCCAACTTGCTTTTTGCTAGTCCATAACAAAATACTAAAACCAAAAGATACTCTTCACTTTTCTAGGGGTCACAAATGCATTTAGCCTATGCATTAAGCATTTGAACCTCTAGGTTATCCCTAGTGGACGAGTAGTATCTTGTGAGTGCTTTCAGTGATGATACCCACAAACATCTATTCATGATCTACAATCAATGATTTGTTAGAATGAGAAGATCATGCACAATTATACTTAAGTAATCTCAAAAGAGCAACCTACTTCCTAATGCAAGCAAAGAATTATCAAGAAGAACACAAAAGCGAGGTTTAAGTGAGTATGTGATAGAAGTATGTAATATATCTCAAATGTAGCATCCTCAAACATTCAAAACCTTTAATCCTCAATCCAAACTCTCAGCGGACATATACTCTCAAATAAATAAGCACGTGGCTCTCCATGATGCAATGCTCTAAAAAGGAGTAAATTTATAAATATGCAAAAGAGCAAAGCAAATACAAAGAATGATGTAATGAAAGTGTATAAACTTGGCATGGCTTCATAAAAGGAAATCCACAACTAAACATCAATCAACATATGTTTGACAAGTAATGTCTTGTATTCAAATGAGATCTCATGCTTAGTATGCTTGAATCAAAAAAGACTTTTTAAGGTCATTAATAACAAGTGAAAGGTATGGAGAAGAAGGAAGTAAAGTGGCTCAAAACTTGTGTGATCAACGCATGTAATGATCAACGAACATATATTTCCAAACTTTCCATTTTTTTCGATTTTCTTTGATGAACTTTCTTGTTCATTTGGTTGACCAATTTCTATATTTTTGTTTTCTTTTCTCTCTTTTTGATCTTTTCTTAAATCTCTTTCACTTCCCTTTCTTTTCTTGCACTTACCTTGCTACCCACCCCCCCTTTTTCTTTCACTTTTCTTTACTTATGCAATGTACTCCATAAATGAATATACTTGCGTTTCTCAATACAAAGGAATATCTTAATAATGATAATATCTCAATCAAGATCACATAATAAAAAGGTTAAAGTAAGTGGTCATAAGGGAATGAAATCAATAAGGAATTTCGTGGCTCAAAAGAACAAAAGATGGCCTAACCTCATCTCCTAGGCATACATAAATATATCTTAAAAGAATATAACTATAAACATTGTTAATTAAAATCTAGCATATTAACCAAATACAAATACAATGAAGCCATTGAAAGAGTGAGGATGAAGAACTTTTTCCTTGAGTAAATGTAACCTCTGCGAAAAGTCGGTGTTGGCCCTAAAGCTTACAAGGTAAGATCTCCACTCATATAAAGTCAAGAATGCACAAGTTGGTACATATAATGCTATAAGACAAGACTTGTGCTCAAAAGTGTTCTCCTCTACTTATTTATACTTCAAGATAAATACTCACAATGCATTAAGATTAAGGATGAACTATCAATCAAGCTCAAGTATAATCAATGCATCACACTAAATGTCCACTAATCAAAGACTATATCTCATGAGTATGCTATGGTCCTAAAATAAATTATCAACACATCCACTATGAATAACAAAGAGACAACATGTAAAGTATGGAAAGACGTGCTAAAGATAGTAAAATGAAGTGCCGAAACCATAAGATACTCTAATCTCTACCAAAGATCCCAAGTGGTCGATGAATAGCCATATAATGTAGCACTTGAGAATAATCAATACACCACAAAGAAATCCAAATACAACAAGAGATATATATATATATATATATAATAAATCTCAAAATGACATCCACTATGAGCAATAGAGTTTTAGATATAAATGATGAAATACATGCACACATAGAGGGTATTTAAACTCCATCTCTAACTAGAGGAAGTCAATGTCATCATCTAGGGAAGTCAATAAGATCATCCGGGGAAGTCAATATCCTAGAGTTTTTAGCCCAAAATTTCTCTAAGGGTGCAAAATAAAAATAAAAATAAGAGGTTAAGCCTTTGAAACTACTTCTCCTACCTAGTAAAAATGATGTAATCTTCTCAATGCATGAAGACAATGCAAGAAGATGAGACGAAATCCAAGTGAAGACAGGTTAGGGTGCCTAAGTGCACCCTCCAACTAAAATGAAAACCTAACTAACAAAGCTAACAAAAGTAAAAACTATCTAAACTACTCCTACTTCTACACAAACACACAAGAGGGAATCACCCTATATCACTAAGTGAAAATTTTCCATCATTCGACATGTTCACTATGGCTACTTGAAAAGAGGTCAAATGAGTGTAAACATAACCAATTTTGATATCCTTGGTGAACTGAAGAATATAACAATTAGGCACACATAGATCAAAAGGATCATAGAATTTAGATAAAATGAGTTGATCTTGCATAAAATTGCCTATTAAATTCATTCCACGAATCTCTTTATCCTCCCCTTCCTCTAGTTATTGGCCAATTTTGAGTTGATCTTGCATAAAATTGCCTATTAAATTCATTCCATGAACCTCTTTATCCTTCCCTTCCTCTAGTTATTGGCCAATTTGCAAGGTATTTAGTTTTAATGGTGGGGTTATATGCTCCAAAGGTGCTGGTGTGTTAAGACTAGGTGCTAGAGGCTTAAAGGTAGGGATCCCATGACGCTTGAACATGGTTAAAACACCCTCTAGACAACAATACCCTCATTCCCTTGTGAATCGACAACAACTAAAAGACCAAAATCCTCACTAAAGGCAAAGGTTCTTTCTAAAGGGTCTACTATATGGTCCTTGTCACTTTCGACCTTCTTAAACTACTCATTTCTCTCATTGAATCCATCATCAACATTTTTCTCGCTCTTTTCTACACACTTCCTAGAAGCTTTTTCAATAATTTCCACCCATTTGGGTTCCTTTATTTTTGTTCTTATCTTCAATCCTCTTCTCATTCACCTTAAGAGTCTATTTCCTAAACTCAAAATCTTGGAGAAGAATGGTGTGATCTATGATGTCCTCACTCCTAAGCGTAGAGGTGGGATGATATTGCTTATGATGGAGAGTTGGATTGAAATCACTTTCAAGCACTTGTCCATGGAAATTGGGTTGAGATTGAGTACAAGCCTCTTCCTTCTCTTGAACACACATTATTTGTGTCAGTAAGGTCAATTGACCTTTTATATCATCAAGTATCTTACCTTGTGGTGCAAGTGTGTTGTCCACCCTAGATTTCACACCAAATTGTACTTGCATGAGTTATTGTAAGCTATCCTCTAAGGTAACCTTTAGACCGTCCTCTAGTGTGTTATTGTGAGAAGGCTGATATGCATTATCTACTTGTATTTGATAAGGTTGCAATGAGGTTTGTGTTTGATAGAATAAATGTTGGATGTGGTATTGTTAAGAGAAAGATCCCTCGTTCCTCCAATTATAATTGAGTGGATCACACCACTCCAGATTGTAGGTTGGTATAAAACAAATCCCTTTGGCCATTAGCTTGAATGCAATCTTTAAGAGATCGAGAAGATGGCGCTTGCAATCTATTCTTTTTAGCTCGGATATAGTCTTTAAGAGACTGACGGGGAGCTGCTTCCACACCACCATCACCATGGACGCTCCCATTACCATTATTCTTAATCCGTTGAGAAAGAAATTCCATTGTGCCTATGTCAATGTGTAAAGATGATGTGTGAGAAAATGAATTACCAAGCAAAGTGGAATGGTTAGTCACGAACACAAAATATTATACAATGCACAAACAAATTGGTACTCCACGCCTCAACAAGTCAATTCACAATCCGCAACCACCAATTTTCCTTCCAAACCTCCAATTTTCACATAAAAATTTCTACTAATTCAAGAAATTTCAATTCTAATCTAACCGAACCTCCAATCTTCTTATGTAAAGTAATACCACTAATACACAAATAAGCACATAGACCCAATCACCACTAACAACCCATTAATACAAGTGTTAATGCAATTCTAAACCAAAGCAAAGAAAAACAAAGAAAGAATCCTAAATCTAATACAAGTATAAAAGATGAAACGAAATTACCCAAAGTCTAAGCCAAAGATTCTCTGTTGTTGTAAATGTTGATGGAGAGACAATTCCCCAGTTATGCAAATCCCAAGGTTGTTGAATGTTCGCCTTCACCTTCAATACCCCAGCAACGACACCAAAACTTGACTCAACCTTTGTGATGCTCAACCAAGAGTAAGTGGTCGTCAAGTAAAACTCCGTAAGTACTGCGATTGAATTCCAAGAGAATTGAGCCCAATATAGGCTATCGGCCAAAGCTAGCACTCAACATTCTTAAGACTTACACAATTTGGTAAAGTGCTTCTTGAAAAGAGAAAGTGACAAAAAATGATTTGGTTTGAAGAGTTTTGTCATTTAAGCTAAAACAAAGGAAATGAAAACTAGATTAACAATTTATAAAGGGAATTGGATTTAACTGATTCAATCAATTAATTCATCCAACGCTTTTGTTAGGTTATATGTTAGTTGGCTAAATTCCGTAGACTAAAACATTTTCTTTGTATCTTGTAATTCTTTCATGTAATCATAGTAAAATATTTAGGAGAGTTGTAAGTCACAAGAAATCAAGGCTAGTATGTGAGCTAAAGTGTTTATCATCTATGCATTAGCTAAAAAGTGCTTGGATGTACAAAGAAGTGTTGATTATGTTCTTTGTAGGACTTCGATGGACATTGATAGATCCCGGTAGAAGAAATAGAGTGGAGTCACTGTTAGGACTTTGATAGACTTCGGCAGAAGGAACTATAAGTCCCCATCTAGTAGTTTATATCTCACTAGACTTCAATGGACCTCACTGCAGTGAGGTACACGAGATTTAAACCTAGGGAAGCACACCGCCTGGATTTTGACTTATTTATAAAAGAGGCATGCTTTCCTAAGTTTCCAAATAAGAAGCCGCATAAGAAAGAGGTCTTAGAAACTCCCAGATTGAAAAGTTGTGGTTTTGGCAAGGATCGTAACTAGATTGGAAATCTACAAACCCTAGAATGCATCAACTATAAATTTGAGGCTATATGAAGGCCAAAATTAGGTTTCATACCTCTTATTTACAACCCTAGAAGAGTATTCATAATTAGAGAGACATCTTGAAGAGAACCACATACAGAGGGATTTTATTGAAGAAAGTTATCTTATTTTACCATAGTGCAAGAGATCCTTAGTATTCGTCTTGGATGCGATCTAAAGTGCGACAAATTCTTTGTGGGTTTGTGGTAGTGGAGTTAGCTTGTGCTTAGAGGATTTTGACGGTGTCGTGGAGTTCGACACTCAATCAATCATTGAAGAACCATATCACAGAGGTAATACGAGATCATGGGGATTCGATCGGTACGAGAGGGACATACCCGCAAGTTCGTGAATTTGGAAATTGAGGTGTGAGGATTCGGCTATGGTTGGGTTATAAGTTTTTAACTTGTATTATTGTTCTTAATAGTGGATTGATTGGCTGGACTAGGTCCTGTGATTGTTTACCAGAGTTTGGGTTTTTCACTATAAATATCGTGTGTCAATTGTGTAGTTGATATACTTTACTTAGTGGTTTATATTTATCTATGCATGACATGTGATTGTGAAATATTGATTAATTAAATAGCCACTAGTATTACCATTATGGAATAAATCCACATCTAGATAATAGGGATTTTTTCAATTGGTATCAGAGTGGGACCCTCCAAAACTATTTTTTATTAAAAATTTGTTTTATAAGAGTGAGGTCCTAAGTATCTGGATCCATGAATTTACCGCATGTGGATTTGTTTACTCGTAGATCACCATTGTTAAGGGATGATTGCTTATGATATAGCCTAGTGTTTTTGAACTTCATATTTATCTTTTGGTTCTAGTGCTATAATGTTATTTGTATTTTTAACTTTTCTATTTGATTTGATTTGATAAATTAGAAAAATACAAAAGATTTTTTTTTGTGATTTTGCATCTTGGTGAGTTCAAAACGATCGACCTACCAAGGGCAAAACGATCGACCTACCAAGGGCAAAACGATCATTTGAACCGGGAAAACATCGAGATCGACTCAGAGTGATCCATGAGAAGGCTTGAATGTTGGAACCACTATTGAGAGTGTTCCAAGGGATTGCTGGTTTGATTCCAAAAGTCGATATGGTTGGAATAGGCGACTGGTCCACTAGGGACAAAATAGTCATTTCACATCGGGTTTATCAAAATAGACTCAAAATAGTCCAAAAAGGTACTAGAAAGTTGGGAATACTATTAAAAGCATCCTTGGAATGTAACATGTTTGATGCCTAGAGCTGGTGCGGTTCCCAAAAGCGATCAGATGCTTAGGGGCAAAATGGTTATTTTAACCAGATGCACTTAGAATCGATCCGAAAGCGACTAGAAGGCACTAGAATGTGCTAGACTATCTTTCAGACAATCTTGGAAGAGTGGACATACTACCCTGAGGTCTTAGGTACTTTCTTGAGAAGCGTGCCGATGGGGCCCAAGGGGCAGTTTAGTCATTTTGATGGGGTGTGATGAGTTGGTTTTGAAACGGATTTTGACCCAAGTTTTGAATGGGCTAGTAGGCATTGGTTTTGATCTGTGTTTTGAGTGTTTCTGTCACTCTAATGGGGTGTGACGAGTTGGTTTCCAAAGGTATCTTATCCTCTGATAAACGTGTCATGGCCAAGAGGTGTATTCGGTCCCGTGACATAAAGGGTTTGTTGGCATTCCTGATGTTGATCGGTTTGCAAGTGTTTCTGTCACTTTGATGATTGCGATGTTTGTGAGTATTTCTGTCACTCTGACGGTGTGCGTTAATTGTAGAGATTGTTTGATCTCGGGAAGCTGGTGGATATTCTTGTCGCCTTAGGTACCTTCCTAATTGGTGTGCTGAATAGCAGACATTTTGCGTTGGCGGGCTAGGAGGCGCTAGAAGTGAACCGCTCTACCATCTTGGGGACTTGGGTTTCGTCCTAGTTAATGGGTGTGAAGGGACTTATAGTTCCTAAGGGTTTTGTGTTTTTTCGGTAAACGTGCCATGTTGCATAGACTTACCATCTGAGAATTCAAATTTCTCGAAAGACATATCAAATTGATTTTGACTGGTCTGGACTGGAATTGAGGTTGAAATATGGACTTACCGTCTTTAAGAAGACGTACCGACTAGAATTGGACAGAGCAATGCCCTAAGAACATTTTGGTCATTTTACCTCTATTGGATCTAGCAGGTCCACGAAGCGGTTGATTAATTGGATTGAGTCTGAAAAGCTAGTTTGGGCTTGAATGTGTATGTACTGGTTTGAATGTGAGTCTAATTAGGCTGGAGATTGCCGAGAGGGCAAAGATGAGGTGCTTACAACCACCTCTCGATGGCTCCTTTCCTTAGCTGAATATGACATCTTATGCAAAGTTCCTAAGGCAGTTAAAATTCAGGCTCTAGCCATTCTCCTTGCTCATTTTCCCAGCGTTGTCTATAAACCCCCTTCAGAAGATCTCCTTGGAGACGATTTTTAAGCAACTGGTGCCACTACTGGCGAAGAATGGGCTTTAGCGTGTGATGGATCCTCCACAGCCGTATATGGGGGAGCCGATATCATCCTCATCTCCCCCGAAGGCACTAAGCTCAAACTTTCCTACAAATTGGATTTCCAGTGCTCCAACAATGGGGCTACATAAGAGGCCCTAATCTTAGGACTCCTTGTGGCCTCTAATCTCCCTATCTCTCTATGTTGTGCATCAAAGGTGATTCCAAGCTTGTGGTCAAGAAACCAATGGCGACTACACCATCAAAGAACATTCATGCCCTTACAGAGCTAGTACGAGGAAGGAGCAGAAGGGAGATAGCAATATGCTGGGCGCAGTAGGTGGCATGGACGTCGAGCTTGTGATAGTAAATTGGGGAGGAGACATAAAAGACATAAACAGTATCGTCAAGGAGGATAAAAAAGGCTATGTTAGGTGGACGATGAGGAAGATGGGGAGGATGACGATTTGGACGACTTATGATAAGGAAGTGACTGAGCTTATTTGGCTTGTCGCTTTTAAAAAATAATTAATTGGTAACACATGTATTTTAAGTAAAAAAATACATTTATAAACTAATGTTTGTCTTTCTTATTTCCGTGCACAGCACGAGTGCATAGCACGGGTTCACTGCTGGTAGCCTTTAACAAGGCCAGTATTAGATGGGCTGATCTTATGGATAATGTAATGATCAATGTTGTAGTGTGAGTGAAGTCAGGGATTCCACATGCCCCTTTCTCAGCTAATGATGTTCTTTACTACTAGAGGGAGTGAGAAAAATCAGGGGATAAAGCGATGTATAATAGGTGAGTGATGTCTTTAGCTATTAATTGCTGTAATAGTTGGCTCCTCACCAGTCATGTTGGTGTAGCCAGTGTGTTTGAGGAGTCATTTTCGGTGAGTTTTTTGCAGTTTAGGTTTTTGCTTATCCTTGCTTAATTCTATCCCTTGATGTATATTTCCTCTATTAATAAAATTCTTTTGCTTATTTAAAAAAAAAAAGGGCAAAGAATAAGGATTAATCCGTCTTAGTTGATGTTTGTTGAAACTTGATCGATAATCAAATTATTATTAACAAATAATAGAATTAGAATATATAACAACTGTTAGAGATCACTGATTCTGTCACGCAACACGCAGCCAATTAAAAGTTAGTCTTAGTTTGCTGAGGATGGTACAATATTATGCAACAACTAGAGGCCTATATCAAGTTGAATCGTATTAAGTTATGTTAATAATTTTTGGTAATTGAGTTATGGTTGGCCATATTTTCTTGGGATACGTCATATAACAAGTTTCATAATATTGTACTATGTTCAGCAAAGTTAGACTAATTTTTAATTAGCGGCGTGTTGCGTGACAGAATTAGTGACTTCTCACAACTATTGTATATACTAATTCTACTCTCGTTAATATTATTTTGATTATCAATCAACCGTCAATTACGAACACCAAATAAGATGCGGATTGATTCTTATTCTTTACTCTTAATTACTATATTCTGCTGATATGATTGGCTTTCAGATACTGATTATTATTGTTACTTCTTTATGTTGACTTGTATTATTTGCGGTTCTATTGCATATATACTTACTATTGATTATTACAAATAAACACAAAAAAGTGACATTTGTATTTCAATTTGCAGGAGAGTAATTTTTCGGATAAAAACCATAATCGTGGCAATTACCTGGAATTTTTTTTATATTTTTTTCTTTTATCAACTTGCTTAAAGCTTTCAAATATATTTAGGTTGCCAACTTGCTTATGGCATTCTGCAAGTCTTTTGGCAAGTTTCTGTTAGAGGGATACTCAAGGCATTAGTGGGCTCCTCTGCGAGGGTCTTACTTCCTCCAGGGACTTACAAGAAAGCTGCTGAACTGAAGGAAAGTGTCCAAAAGTAAAGTCCAGGCGCTTAGATTATACTGTTGGAGATTGACCTAAGCTCGTTTGCTTCATTGAAGAGATTTTGTTCTCAGCTCGTCTCCACAATTAACCCTTGGAATTCTCATTTGAGTTTATTTTTCTACATATATGTTTTCATTGTATTTGTTTTGAGTTGTTCTGTAGCTCTATTCACCAAGAGAGAGAGAGAGAGAGAGAGAGAGAGAATGAAACTGATGGTGGATATGATATTACTGTGCAGAAACAATGCTTGGGAAATTTTCACAGGAGTTGGAGTTTTCTAGACACAAAATTGAGGTAACCCTTGGAATAAATAACTGGAGTCATCTGTTTTTCATGCTTTCATATTTTTTTTTCCTGACAAAATTGGTCACTCAAAGTGGATTGAACTTGTGTTCAGAAAACAATCTAAAAACTATTTCTTAAACACGGGTGTGTGTTTATTTATTATATAGAATTTAGATCAGTGAAGTTTAAACACCCTGTGTTTAAAGTAGGGTAATAAATTTCATGGATGTAAATTCTACAGATCCACGAAACTTAATACCCTAATTCAAAAACAATTTCCTAAACAGGTTTTTTTTTTTTTTAATATCAAATACACGGGGTATAAATGTCCTTTTGTGTTAAACTACCTTTAGATAGAAAATTTACCTTTATGATTTGATATTGCACTGAATTTTGAGAAAACATAAGCATAGCTTTTACTAGGAAATTTTTTATTCATTTTCATGTATTTATCTGCGAATTTGCTTTATAAAGGTGCACATAACTTTTTGCATGTCTTCTTTAGGAAAAAAAGTCATGTGGTTAGATAGTATGAACTGACACAGCAACATTAGCCAAAAAAACTAGATTTCATTTAGTAGATAAATGATGAAAGACTAATATCTAAATTTGTAGCAGAAGAAAAAATCCATAAGAAAGATAGACTTACAATAATTAAGTACTAATAATTCTTGATGAGAATGGTTACAACTTTCAACCATATTTATAATAGAACCACCTTAGTACTAGTGAAACAGGAAATAAAAAAGAAGCACAAATCACAAAAAAAAAAAAAAAATAGCAAATTTCAGTTAAGCCA
Source organism: Euryodendron excelsum (assembly GCA_033060915.1). Classification (NCBI taxonomy): domain Eukaryota; kingdom Viridiplantae; phylum Streptophyta; class Magnoliopsida; order Ericales; family Pentaphylacaceae; genus Euryodendron; species Euryodendron excelsum. The sequence continues at coordinate 34,372,114 of CM065387.1, forward strand.
AAATATGGACACTAGAAAAACCTAAAGAAACATTGAAAAAGATTCAAAATGGGGTACTTACAAACCAAGTTATAATCAAAACAGTAAATTCAAAATCACTAATTTAAGGGCCTAAACACCGGAATTTGCCCAATTTTTTGCAATTTGTTCCTTGAGTTATTTCCTATCAACCCATCAAGTTTGAAGTGATTCTAAGCTTGTTCGGTGTTTTTACCCCTGACCATAACTTCGACTCTGTTTTAACCTCTGTTGATCCCAATGCTCGAAGAACTCTTCTACTACTTTTTCAGCATCATCAAGGTATTATTGGCCTTGTGCTCAAATCTTTACTTTTATCGTGTAAGTTTGAATTGAGGGTTGAGGTTTCTCTTTCTTAGTGTAGACAAGTGTCTGACCCGGCACTACACAAATATAATCCCGACATATATATCATATATGTGTGGACATATTGCGTATCAAGAACGAAAAAAATGCGGATATGGTCGAATGGTAAAATTTCTCTTTGCCAAGGAGAAGACGCAGGTTCCATTCCTGCTTAGGATCTTGAATTTATTAAGAACAAGGAAAATGAAAGGAAAGGAAATGAAAGAAAGAGAAAAACTACATGTGACAAAAATTTCTTACTTTTGTTTGTTTGAGTTGAAAAATAAAAAAGCAGAATGAATTGTTCTAAAAGAAGTCATTTTTCATTTGGTTAGTTATTAAAAATAAAACACGCATAAGTAATTTCATTTGTCTTTCCTATCTTTTTCATTCGGTAAATATTAGATCCTAGCACAACCTAAACGCATATATAAGCGTGAAATGAAGTCTATGTTATATTTCTATCGATTATTCTGTTGCTACGTATCTAGAACACATGATTATCGCTGTACGAATATTACATAAAGTGCTTAACGGCAGAAGTCATGAAAATCTCAAAAGCTTTTTTGGCTGCAACCAAGAGCACCCAAGAACTATATCTTCTCTCTCTTTTCTCTAGCTTTATGGCTCACTCAAAATGGGGCAGAGCTTATTTCTTGTTGTACCTATGTTTATCCCTCTAAGAGATTAATATTTATAAAGAAGAGAGGGGACCTAATTCCAAATAGAATGACACTAAAAGTCTGCCCACCATCAATTTCTAGGAATAGTCCTACCACATCTCAAATTAGTATAATCACATGCTACTAAAGTATACCATAGCCCATTAATCCTTATTGATCACAACATAATTTGGGATTAACTAGTATTTCTCTTTTAGGTCATATCATCAACCCATTATTTAAAAAACCCAAAAGAATTATACAATCAATGTAAACCTATAATATGAGAAAAACTCTAACATTCCCCCACTTGGGTGACAGTGATTGCTTATTCAAAACATTTTGCAAATGATTCCTGGGTTGGATACAACTTCAGTGGCCACATAGCCTAAAATAAAACATCTTATTATAAAGATTATGTCCCATAAAGCCACCAACATCGAATCATGGAAGTCATTACACCATTTACTTGCACAAGACCACTCCATGATTACAAATGCTAGCACCTTTACAAACATACATCTGACTTGCCCCCAAATGCGGTTTTCCTACAAATGGAGTTAGTTACCCCACAAAAATACGGGGGTCGCGATGAAGTATAAACCGAAAGATCCGGTATCGTTCTCTCCCAAGGGACCTAGCCAAATACAGGCTCTAGCACTCAACTCACGCTAACCTAACCTAGGATCGAATTGTAATTAAAGAAGGGAATTGGATCTAAAATAAAAAGGAAAATAAAAAGGCCAAAAATGTTCTGGGTTTTTTATGATGGTTTTGAATTACTAACCTAATATAATGGAAATTAAAGCAATTAACACTAAACAATTAAAGTAAAGCAAAGTGAAAAATAGAATTAAAGCAATTAAAAGGGAATTGAGCTCAAATGATTCAATCACTCAATTTCATCCAAAGTTTTCAATGGGGTTTATAACTCAAATCAAACACAATATTTAAGTGTGTTTGATTCGGAAGATCTAACTTTGAAAACCGAAAATTCTCAAGCAATTGAAGTTAGATACATGTTCAATGGGGAATCAAAGGTTAATACCATCGATTCAACATAGTCAATACCAAATTTGTGGTTTGTGCATTGATTAGTCAAACATAGTCAATAACCTAAGTTTTCTAAGGCATCTTCAATCAATTGTTGGGAATGAATTTTTAGTAATTGTGGAGTTTTTGTCTAGTCAAGGGTCCTAAATTAATACCATTGATTTGAGTGATCAAAATCCCCAAACTTAGTCAATAATTCAAGTTTTCTAAAATTCCACATCTAATTACGAGAAATTCAAATTCTAGAAAAATATGACAATTAATTCATGAGATACTTCTATTGAATTCCTTGGATTATTTGGGTGATTTTCATAATTAAACCCAATTTAAATTACTAGCAACTTGAATGCATCATAAAAGCTTCTAAAAATGAAAAGAGAAGCATAAAGAAATTTAAATCTAAAATTAACTACAATAATAAGACTGTTTGGTTGCAAGGTAAATGAGAGAAAATGCAAGAAAGTGAAAGAAAATACAATACAATGAAGAAAATTATAAGTTTCTACACTATACTATAATTACAAAGCTAAATCTAAGCTAAAAATGAAGAAAAATGGAAAAAAACTAACCTTGGAGAGCTTCTCCTGCCGCCTCTTGCTCAAAACTAACCCTAACTACTCAAAAACTTTACAAAAAACCCTAAAAACGCCGCTTCGGACTCAAAAAACACAATCTGGATGAACAGTAACCGGCCGAATACCATCCAGACGGTGCGTTCGACTCCCGTTTGAAGTCCGTTCGGACGGTGAACAGTACCGTCTCCTAACTACTCAAAAACTTTACAAAAAACCCTAAAAATGCCGCTTCGGACTCAAAAAACACAATTTGGATGAACAGTAACCGTCCGAATACCGTCCAGACGGTGCGTTCGACTCCCGTTTGAAGTCCGTTCGGACGGTGAACAGTAACCGTCCGGACAGTACTGTTCACCGTTCGGACGGGTACTGTTCATAACTGTTCGACTGCAGAAACTTTGAAGCGTTATTTGACCACCTTAGAGCTCGATTTAGCCGATACACATTAGATGCAAAGTTGTAGAGCTTGAAGTCTTCTTTCCAATGACGCAAAAATCAGCTCAATCGGACAGGTTTGAATTTTCATGAACAAATTATTCGCCTTGAACCCGCTTTGATTATTCTTGCTTTCTTTTTGCCTTTATTAGCTTATATAACCTACAAAACACATATAAAACATACTCGAACAAATATTTAACTAAAATAAGATAATTAATTATAATATAAGTCTAACAAAGTACAAATTAAGAGCTTATGATTACACTTTTAGGGTGTAATCAACATCCCGACTAATGTGGTAAATGAGAGATAGTATTATGTGCGTGTTTCAATATTGTCATTCTCAAAACTGGTCCAACTTTATGGTTTCTCATAAAACCCTTTATGCTTCAAACCAAACCATATGTTGGAAGTCTCTTTATGGTCAAGTGTGATACTTTATACATGAGACTTCTTATAGATGTTAATTACTCCTTATAATATCCATTATGATTTAAAATAGACATCAAATATCTTAAGCTTCTCTTACAAGCAACGAAACCTGTCATAAAACAAACTTTATGTGCACAATTAAAACATGACAGAAAAATAAATGGTATTGATCAAGAAGATGCAGCTGAAAAACCTTATGGGTTGCCTACTTACCACATAATAGGAATCAAACCAACAAGTAGTTCTTCATAAAGAAAATAAACTCCCACTAAGCAATATTGAAAGAACTCAAAACACCCCGTATTCTCAACATGCGGCTTAAATATTTTAGGTGCAAGTCCCTTGGTCAATGGATATGCTAACATTGTCTTTGTATTGATGTGCTCAATAACTGTCTGCCCTTTCTTAACTTTATCTTTGATTACCAAATACTTGATCTCCATATGCTTGGAACGACTTGTGCTATTGTTAATTTTGAAGAAGAAAACCACTGCACTATTATCACAAAATATTCTTAAAGGTTTGGAAATGGAATCGACAACTTTAAGGCCAACAATAAAATTATGCAGCCAAATAGCATGTATAATAGCTTCATAGTGAGCTAAAAACTCCACCTGCATAGCAAAAGAAGCCACAAGTGTCTGCTTCACACTTTGCTATGGTATTGCTCCTCCAACCATCATAAAAATGCAACCTGTAATGGATTTCAAATCATCTAAGTAACATGCAAAATCTGAGTTTGGGTAACCAATCTCCTCAAGGTGATCCACACACCTATAAACGAGCATGTAATCCTTAGTTTTTTGTAAATATCGCATCACTTTCTTTGTTGCTTTCCAATGCTCAAGACCAGGATTAGATTAGAATCTACCAATCTCTTAAGCACGTGATCTATATATTCCATTTGTGAAATGCCTAACACACCATAAGATCTATCTCTATGAATTTTAATGCCAAGCACAAATGAAGCCTCCCCAAGATCTTTCATCTCAAATGTCTTAGAAAGAAAAGGCTTTGTCTCTAGAAGTAGACCTATGTCACTGCTAGCATGCAAGATATCACTTACATATAATATAAGGATAATGAACTTACTCCCACTGACCTTAAGGTATATGCATTGGTCAATAGTATTTTCAATGAAACCAAAATATGTTATTATCTCATCAAACTTTAGATACCACTATCTAGAAGCCCGTTTAAGACCATAAATAGACTTCTTCAACTTGCATACTATATGTTCCTTGCCAAAAGCAATAAAACCCTCAGGTTGTAACATATAAACATCCTCATAGAGATCCCCAATAAGAAAAGCTATTTTGACATCCATTTGATGCAGTTCAAGATTAAAGTAAGCCACTAATGTCATAATAATTCAAAAGGAATCCTTTAATGAGACATGAGAGAAAGTGTCACTATAGTCAATTCATTCACTGATTAAACCCAAACCTTTCAATCTTACCCTTTGAATGTTTCTTGGTTTTGAAAACCCATTTATAACCAATAGGATTAAATCCCTCTAGATGTTCAACAAGTTCCCAGACACCATTGTCTTGCATAGATTATAACTCATCATTCATGGCCTCTAGACATTTACCATATTAAGCATAAGAGACGGCTTTATTATAACGAATTGGATCAACCACTTGTGAAATATCATAGTCATTCTCTTGAAGATAAATGACATAAAAGGTATAGCAGGTCTCATTTCTCTTTTTGACCTCCTAAGAGGAGCAATTTCTTGTGGCTATATAGGATACTCTACTATCTTTGTTTATGGAATTTTTTCTTCAACAGGTTGAATAAAAAAAATTTCTTGCACAATAGGAATAGGAACTATGACTTGTTGCTCTTCAAAGGCAATCTCTCTGACCAAAGAACTCTCTTTGTCACTAGTTTCATGCTGTAAGAACTTTGCAATAATAAACTCAACAATCTTGGTGCTACAAGAAGGATAATAGAACCTATAGCTCTTAGACTTCTCTAGATACCCAATGAAAAAACTAGGGGTGGTTCTAAGGGCCGATTTCTTTTCAACAAGTTCATAAATTCTAATCTCAGCATGACAACCCAAAACATGAAAATGGTTCAAACTAGGTTTCTTAGCACTCCACAATTCATGGGTATTTTAGGAACAACTTTACTAGAAACTCTATTCATAATATACATGGCAGTCAAAAGTGCTTCACTCCACAAATATTCAAATAAATTACATGTACTCATCGTGCTCCTAACCATATCCTTAAGAGTGCAATTATGCCTTTCAGTTACGCTATTTTGTTCAGGGGTGCCAGGCATAGTGTATTGTGCTACTATTCCACACTCTTGTAACTATTTGGCAAAAGGTCCCTTGTGTTGACCAGTTTCATCACATTTCCTACAGTACTCACCACCTTTATCAGACGTTACAATTTGAATGTTGCTTTACCATGCTATTTTTCTACCTCTGTCTTAAAAGTTTTGAATTTTTCAAGTGCGTTTGATTTTTCATAAATTAAATAAAAATACCCATAGCGTGAAAAATCATCAATGAAGGTGATAAAGTATTTATATCCACTTAAAGAAGGAATGGGGAAAGGTCCACAAATATCAGTATGTACTATTTCTAAAACGTTTTGACTACGAGTCAAGTATCTACTCTTAGTCTTTGTCATTTTACCCCTAATGCAGACAATGCAAACATTAAAAATTATGAAAATCAAGGTTAGGGAGAATTCCCTCTTTTATCTGTGTTTCCATTATATCTTTGGATATATGACCCAAACGCCTATGCCATAAAATAGATGATGTTTCTACTGTCAAAGTTCTTTTAGTTTCAACATTATCAACATTTAAAGAGGAAAACTTTTTATTTGAAACCAAATTCAATTTATATAAACCATCACATAGACATCCATCTCCCACCATGCCTAAATCATAAAATAATTTGAAACCACTAGTTGAAAAAGAAAATGAATATCTAGACAAATCAAGTTTAGAAATCGAAATCAAATTCCGCCTCATGGACAGTACAAAAACCATGTCAACTAAATCCAAAGACAAACCAGACTGCAACTCCAATCTTACTACTCCTATAGACTCGACTTGAACTTTGACTCCATTTCCGACGAGTAAGTTGACCTCATATTCACTTGGCCTCCATCTGCTCATGAACCCCTCATTGTTTACTCTTCTTTTCTTGCCAAGCTTCATATTTCTTGCAATCAACTTTGAAATGACCTTTCCGATTACAGAAGACACATATCTTGGCTTTTTTGACAGTAGATTTTGGACCAAGGTTGTTATGGGCTCGATTGCGGGTTTAACTCTAATTTATATTCTTTTGATTGGACTGAAATTTGTTATTTTGTGTAGGTATTCTGGGTCCCTTACGTGGTTGTGGCTGATAAACTATATTCGCAGTCACCCACTTTTTTCGATGGAGTCTTTCTTCTTCTTGAGAGCAAATAGATATGAGTTCATTAATGTCCCATTTGTCTCATTGCGCATTATACGCTACCTTAAGTTATTGAATTGCATAGGCCCATAGGGAGACAATTGAGAACATGATAAACTAGGAAAGAGTCTGCAATACCTTTCAACTTAGATGTAATATTTATCATCTTAAGGATGTACTCCCTAAGAGCACCTACATTATCATATTTGGTGTGCATTAGTTTATCCATTATGTCACCAGCTTGAGCCTTGTCAAACTCTAGGTATCTTTGTCCTATGGCAACAAAAAATTCCTTAGCCTTATTTTTATCAAGTATGGCACCCAGAAGGTTATGAGATATAGACATCTTGATTATCATTAGGCTCAAATGAATAGCCCTATCCCATTTTTCATAGGACAATTTTTCAGCAACAGTGCTCGTAGTAGTGGGTTCAGAAGGCTCAACATCTATCCTCAGTGCCAGATCGAAATCCATCAAAGCTAGTGCAATTTCCCCGTCATTTTATCATTTCTTATAATTGGCCCCAGTCAGAGTTTCAATGGCACAAGTAGAAGGATTCATAACTACGGATGTAGCAGTATAAAATTATTGATTTGCAACATATATAACATATGAACACAATGGATAAAAGTAAGAAAAATCCAATCTAATTAATATGGGCAATTAACTAGATATAACTCGTAAATACTCTTTAGAAACTTTATAAGTCTTATTCCGATTGGAGTCATTTGAATCGTTACAAAGCCCCCTTGGGGCAAGGAATGCAATATACTAATGGTCCTCCTAAACTTTATTATGAAGCTAATGATAGAAAATAACACAAGTGTTCAAAGAGTCCAACACCTTCGGGCAGAAGAAGCCCTTTAGACCAATGCTATCTATCAACCACCTCATGCCATCTCCAAAATCACAACACATAATTATCACCTTGGGCAGAAAATTACATGCTGTAATATAAAGATGCAATCCCATTATTAGACAACTTGATCTAAGAGAAATTTATGATTCCTTATGAGTGACCCACTTTAGCAGAATCACCCAGTTTAGAACCAATAAAACTCTCATACATTGAAATGGTCTTTATGTCCAAATATTTTTAACATTATAAAATATAAAATGTAATGCAGTGCTCAAGGAACAACTTGCAATTTTAATTTTAAATAGCATGCAAAATTTTATGTATGAATCATAAGCCTTATGTTCTAAGTGTGGTGGCCCACATATGTAGTGAATTGGCTTTCAATTCATGCATTGATTATTTAATATATAACAGTTACACTTAGTCAGATTAGCATTAACAAAAAGTGATTGACCAGTAACATATGGCGCGTGCCATTGCACCAACGACTTGGTGCGCGTGTGATAGCGGTGAAAAAGTCGTCTTCTACGATTGTCACTGGATCGACGACTCCCAGCAGAGACCACTAATTTTATATGTACTTTTGGCGATTAAGATATGGTTTACATACTATATGCATAAAATGGATCCCAATATGTATATAAAGTCCATCAATTATACAAGATTTTGAGAAAATCGTTTACGAAAATTCCCTTGAGAACCTAAAACCTTAGTCCATGGAATTTCATACACTCGTTCAGAAATTCTACAGTAAAGATTTATACAGTCATTCAAGGCTAAATAATTTTTTTTAATTTTTTATAAATAGTATATTTCTATATGCACAGTGTAAATACTTATGCGGCAATGCAAATGAATTTCCATATGAATATTGAAACTTTAGATGGTTCTAGCTCTAACAAAGAAAGCTTTGATACCACATGTTATATTTCTTTTAATTATTCTCCTATTAGGTATCTAGAACACATGATTATCACTATATGGATATTACATAAAGTGCGTACTTGCGGAAGTCATGAAAATCTCAATAGCCCTTTTGCCTGCAACCAAGAACACCCAAGAACTAGATCTTTCTTTCTCTTCTGCAGCTGTATAGCTCACTCAAAATGGGGCAAAGCCTATCTCTTGTTGTAGATATGTTTATCCCTCTAAAAGGTTAATATTTATAGAGAAGAGAGGAACCTTATCCCAATCAAAATGACACTAGAAGTCTGCCTATCATCAACTTCTAGGTATAGTCCAAACACAACTCAAATTAGCATAATCACATGCTATGATCTACCATAACTCAATAATCCTTATTAATCACAACATAATTTGGGGTTAACTAGCATTTCACTTTTAGGCCATATCATCGACTCATTATTTAAAAAACCCAAAAGAATTATACAATCAATGTATACCCATAATATGAGAAAAACTCTAATGTCTATGGTATAGTTCTTGCATGGTTCTCAATGTTGATAAGTTTGACTATGAGTTTGACTCACACTCTCTCTTTTACAGGACTTCGGCCCTTAGACATACATACCCAAAAACAAACCAGCATTTCGTAAAACATTATGGAGAATACTTCTAGAGTCTCAAGACTTTCTATATGAAAAAACGGTAGATCGTGTAATGGAAGCAATATCACAACTGTTGTTTGCTAAAAAATAGTAATAAAGACCACTGGAGTTTCAAATCTCCTTGTTATGGGGAAGCAATATGATTATTGTTTATTTCGAACTGTCGAAACAGACCATTGACTCTTTGTGAGAATCAACGCAAGTTGGAAACTAATAAAACTATTACTTCTTTAGGAAGTAATTAAAAAGTTCAACATTTAGTGTCAAGTCTTTAGCTTTTTATTTTTTTAACACGCATGATTATGGATCCAATGTCGTGAATTTGCATATGATATATATAAAGAACATTTTTTTCCCCGCAACCAGAGTTAAAATCAATGTGTTCTGTGTTCAGTGAAGCAGATATATAGGAAGTGATGGCGGCAGCTGCGGTAAGCTCTGCTATCAACACATTGGTGGCGTTGCTAGTTGATGAAGCAAAATTGTTGAGGAATGTCCGGAATGAAGTTGCCAGTATCAAAGCAGAGTTAGAGAGCATAAAGTGATTCCTAAAAGATGCAGAATCAAGGGCAGAAACAGGAAATGAAGGCGCGAAAACTTGGGTGAAGCAAGTTAGGGAAGTAGCTTATCAGATTGAGGGCGTCATCGACCAATACGTACTTCACTTGTCAGAACGATGTCAGCGGCCTGGTTTTATTAGTTTCCTCAAGAAAGCTGCTCGCTCAATAATTAAACTAAAGCCACGACACAAAATAGCATCTCAGATTCAAGATATCAAAACAACCATCCACGAGATCAAGAAAAGGACTGATAGAAATCGATTCAGTGCATTCGAACAAGGATCAAGCAACAACACAAAGGACAGTACCTGGCATGACCCTCGCGTTGCTTCTCTTTTCATTGGTGAAGACGAAGTTGTGGGCATTGAATCACCCCGAGAGGAGCTGACAGGCAGATTGATAGCAGGAGAATCTGAAGGAAAAGTGATTTCGCTAATAGGTATGGCAGGAATTGGCAAGACCACTCTTGCCAAGAAAGTTTATGACAGCCTAAAAGATCTTGCGTGCTTTGATTGCTACTCTTGGATCCCAGTCTCTCAATCATACAACACCGAGGAGCTCCTCAGGAGAATGATAAAGCAGCTCTACCAATCGAGAGAGGAGCGTGAACCTGAGGAAATTGATGCGATGGACCAGAATTCACTCATTAACAAGCTAAGAGAATATTTACTTCAAAAGAGGTATCTAATTGTTTTCGATGATGTATGGAGGACTGACTTTTGGGGATTCATAAAAAATGCGTTACCCAGAAACAACAAAGGCAATGGGGTAATTATCACAACACGTAGTGCGAAGGTCGCTGCTTTTTGCAAAGAATCTTCATTGGATCACATCTATGAGCTTCAGCCCCTACCTGAAGAGGAGGCTTGGAAACTCTTTTCCATGAAAGCCTTCCAAAGGGACTTTGGGGGTCGTTGCCCCTCTGAGTTGGTGGAAGTGTCTCGTGAAATTGTTAAAAAATGTGAAGGATTGCCGCTTGCAATTGTGACAATAGGCTGTCTCCTCTGTACAAAAGACAAGGTTGCATCCGAGTGGAACAATTTCTACCATAGCCTGGGCTCTGAGTTAGAAAGGAATCCCATCTTACAAGCATCACAAAAATTATGTTGCTCAGTTACTATGATCTACCTTATTACCTCAAATCATGTTTCTTGTACTTTGGCATAATACCGGAGGACTACTCTATCAGTTGTGGGAGACTAATTCGGCTGTGGATAGCTGAGGGTTTTGTTGAAGAACGAAAAGGTAAAACATTGGAACAAGTTGCAGAAGAATACTTGATTGAGCTCATCCATAGAGGTTTAGTTCAAGGGTCAAAGAAACTATATGGCGGAAGAGTTAGAAGCTGTCGGGTCCATGATGTAATGCACGAAATTATTCTCTCAATGTGTGAAGAGCTGAGTTTCTGTCATGTTTTGACTGGTGAGAATTCACGTTTCAATGACAGAGCTCGCCGGTTATCCATCCACACGAATTACGGTATGGACAAGGTTCTGGAAGGCATTAATGAATCCTTCGTTCGTTCAGTTTTTCTTTTTGTGGCAGAGCCGCGAAAGAAGCTCTTATTGGGTATACTAGCACAAAAATTCAAGCTTTTGAAAGTACTAGATCTTGAAGATGCTCCTCTGGATCAACTTGATGAAGAAGTTGGAATTCTATTTCATTTGCGATACCTAAGTGTGAGGCATACAAATGTGAAGATAATTCCCAAGTCAATAGGTAAGTTGCACAACCTGCAGACTTTGGATTTGAAATATTCTCTGGTGTGGGAGCTACCGATTGAGATCAATAGGCTTCGTAAGTTGCAGCATCTTTTTGCCGTTAATTGGAACTATGGAATTGATTACAGTATGGATACTGTAAGAGGAGTGAAAGTACATGGAGGGATTGGGCATTTAGAGGAGTTACAGAAGTTGTGGGCTGTTGAAGCAAATCATTATGGACTCAACTTAATTAAAGAGCTTGAAAATTTGAGGAAACTAAGGAAGTTGGGTATTACAAAATTGAAAAGAGAAAATGGAAGGGCTCTTGGCACAGCCATTGAGAAGATGGTACATCTTAAAGATTTGAGGGTATGGGCTATTAGTGAAGATGAGATTCTGGATTTACAATCAATTTCTTTTCCACCTGAATCTCTTGAAAGTCTCACCTTGGCTGGGCGTTTAGAGAAGTTGCCAGATTGGATTCCAAAACTTCAAAATCTGACAGCATTAAATCTGGCCTGGTCAGGTTTGGCTGATGATCCACTGGAAGCCCTTCAAGCCTTGCCTAATTTAGTAAAACTTACTCTCTATCAGGCGTATAGCGGCGAGCTATTGTGTTTTAAGGTTGGAGGGTTTCAGAAAGTTAAGGTATTGAATCTCAACAGCTTGAGGGGATTGAATTCAGTGATGATAGAGGAAGGATCATTGCCTCTTCTTCAAGTACTAACGATTGGTCCCGGCCTGCAACTGAAGGAGGTGCCATCCGGTATCCACCACCTCAGAGAACTTGAAACACTTGAGTTCTATGATATGGCGTCAAAGTTTTTAGATAGAATGAATCCGAAGGAAGGCCAAGACTACTGGATTGTTGAGAATCTACCAAGTGTCAAGTTCTTTTCCAAATGTACCGGAGCGAACTATGATGGCTGTTATATTTGGGAATTCCTTTCTGAACGTGAAAGTCAAACGATTACTGAAGCTCCAAACCAATCTGAGAGTTAAACGACAGAAGTTGAAATTTCTGAGATACTTGGATTTATGATCACTTGGAGGTATGTTTGATTATTATTTGTTGATTAACCTAGTGCAATCACCCAATATTAAATCATACACAAAATAAATAAAGTAATTACTCACTAAACACATGATTTTAACATGAAAAATGACAACACAGAACCTTGTCACCCAATCTAATCTCCAAGCACTATTAATCAATGAATAGTCAAAAAATTCAACTTACAATTGTTCCAATATGAATTCGACGAATCTAGGTTGACTATTACTTGGTCTCACACCGTCATTTACCATTTTCTCATGCTTGGGTCACGACAAACAGCACATTGGAAACACCAATGTCTTGGAACAGTACCAAAATGAAACTCCACACGAATTAGAAACTATGCATTTTGTGGCAGAGATTTTTCTTCACCTGTCAATAAGATCTCTCTAAATATCAATGACTCTCTGAATATACAGATGTACTTCTAGGGTTGTAAACATATATTCAAAATGTATCTTGGCATTCCTCTAGCATCTCATATTTATAGTAAAAGGGTGTAGGAATATGTAGACTACTATTCTGATCCAATTCCAAGCCAAAATAGGGTTTCTCGAGCTTTCAAATCTGTAAGGTTAATCAAAACTTCACTCTAGCGACGTCCGAAAAGAATTTAGCAACATACATTTCACTTTAGAGATACTAACGCGCGACTCCACCAAGGATTTTTGAAATTTGACAGTTTGCACAGTTCTCGAAACTTGCTCTAGCAAGAGAACAATGAGAAAATAGTGAGGTTCGCTCTAGTGAGATTCCATTGAGATTCAATTACTTCATATTTACGTGGATCTCGAAAAAGTATATAAATCAATATGGAACTGGAACGGATATCGAATTGTGTTATGACCTTTTAACATTTTAACTCTACGTGCTATAAAGTCTTATATTGTAGCTTCAACAACTACATCTTCTTATGGACTTATTGCATGCTTGAGACACAATTATAATCCAAAATTAAATTCCAATGGAAGTATTTTTGCTCATGAAATTTGCCAGCACACTAATAGTCCTACCAATCTTCTCGTTTGACAATTTATGACAAAAAAAGAAAAAATAACTCAAACAACCCAATAGAAATTTATGCTCAAAGAAGTCACTTCTATGTCTCTCTCTGCAAGCACAATAAAAACACTAAATCTATCTTCAAAAGTATGTAATGTAGAAAGAAATCAACAACAGCCTTCACGGACAGATAAAAAATAAAAAACTTTTCCTCCCCAACTTCCATAGACGTACATTCTTCACAGATCGATACAAAACAAAAACTTCTTCTCCCCATCTCTCCTAAACATGTTTCCCTATAATGCTATTATCTCTCCTTAGTACATGCAAGCACATATTTCTCTCTCCTTTTTTGACAAATTGACAAAGGATTAACAAGTAAACTAAATAACTAAAGATAGATAAGCGAAAAAGAGAATAAATTACAATCGTAAACAATGAGAGAAATCAAAACAAGCAAAAGGAATCCTAAAATGTAAACAAAGCACACTTCTGAAAACTAAAACAAATTAAAATGTGATTGTACACAGTATCAAAGCCTCAATAATGTCCGTGCCAAATTCACATGAATCAAATAATGCATCAACTAATAAATTTGAACTTAATCAAACGAAAGTGAAATGATAGGCTCTTTGTCACAAGATGATGCACTCCATGAAGACAACTGTCTCTCTGTATATGCTGTGCTTTATTGCATCAATTTATGTTTCAAAAACTAGTTGTAATTAATGTTGATAAGACTAAAAAAAGTATTGTGAAGCTCACACTACTGTAAGTTAAGCTAATTAAGTCCTACATACTTTTGTTGCTATAATAATGGATGCTCCCTCTCAATTTGATGTTTCCACATGAGTTGTTTCTCTCGTTTTTTTTTTTCACATATTTTTTTTGAATGCAATCATGTGAAAACTTTCACAATGTTAAATATGGAAGTCCTCTCTATTGACTTTACTAAAGAACATTTAGATACACATCACTGATAGCTTATACTCATACTTATTGGTAGCCCTTTTTCATTATGCAGAATTGTTTTATTTTTTCTTTTCGTTTTCTTTTCATTAGAGGTGAGGAAATCAATGAAAGCTAATCTCATGAAAGCAGTATGTAGAGCTCAACATTGACATTAGGATATATAACAATATGTCAATCTCGTATGCAATTATGTAAAAGAACATAACAATAATACAAATTAACCAGCATCACAAACATAACTCAAACAAGTTTACAGCATCAAGTGAGTCAGGACCCATATTTTCTTTGGCCAATTGATATTTGGCGAATTAATCCTAGCCTTTGGATGAGGATTAAGGACTTATTGTGGTGGAGACTATGTACAAACTTGTGGATAGAATTTTGTGCTGTGCAACACTTGGAGTTAATGGTTGTCCATGTATATAAGTGTTCCATGTGTCTTGAGCCTTTTTGTCACTGGGAAGCTCATTGCAGAATATGTGAACTTGTTTGTTGGGGATTAGATTTTAAGGCCAATATTTAGGAGTCTGTTACGTTCTTTGTTTCCTATATCGTATCTATTACAGTTAAATTTTAGGTACAATTACACTTTACCCAATTGTGGTTTGAACCAAAATTATATAACTTTATTGTGATTTAAAAGTGAACACATGACTCCTTGTGGTATAAACTTATCTGCAAAATGGATGAAAACCGTTAAATTTAATGAAAATTCTATCATACAAGTATTTATGCTATTTTATATCTCTAAATTAGAACAGCAAAAAGACAATTTAGTGAAATAATAAATAAATAAAAAAAACTTGATAGAAAACCCTTTATTTTAGCATAAAAGGGCCAAATCATTTTTTTGATGTTCTTATTTGGAGAGATACAATGACAAAAATACTCCTGTAACATAATTTCCATTAAATCTAACGGTTTTCATCCATTTTGCAGATAAGTTCAAACTACAGGGGGGGTCATGTGTTCACTCTTAAACCATGTGGGGGTCATATGATTTTGACTCAAACCACAAGGGAATAAAGTGTACTTACTCCTAAATTTTGTATGAAATAGGGAGAGTTCCTATAGCAACTGCAATTGAGTTAGAGGGAGAGGGGATTAGGGTTTTAGGGAAAAGAAGAAATCTTAGAATTATTTCGTGGTGCAAGGATTTAGAAGGAGGTCTAGTCTTGTGGATAAAGTTTCGTAAGTGTTCTTGAAGGTAAACATCTAAACCTTAGTATAATCGCTCACTGATGTTGTATTGCACTAACACCCATTGTTTGAATTTCATGTTGGTTAGGGATTCATGGTATAGGGTTTCAGGCTGTTATTTTGGAATTGAGTTGTAATTATATGAAATCTAGTTTTCATGTTAAGTGATTTTGATGGGTTAGTTATACGCCTTAATATATATTATGATATGAGCTTGATCTAAAGATGAAGAACAAGTTTGGGTTTGGTGGCTGCCAAATGGTAGCCATGGCTGCTGTTCATGAGCAGCACTGGTTGGGAG
The DNA here is from genome assembly GCA_033060915.1 of Euryodendron excelsum. Taxonomy (NCBI): domain Eukaryota; kingdom Viridiplantae; phylum Streptophyta; class Magnoliopsida; order Ericales; family Pentaphylacaceae; genus Euryodendron; species Euryodendron excelsum. Next base: position 34,388,293 of record CM065387.1, read on the forward strand.
GTCTGTTGTTTACTTGGAGCAGTGCTATAAGGAGTCTTGGTGGGCAGTGGTGGAAGAGAGAAAGGGGTAGAGTAGAAAAATAAAAATAAAAATAAAAAATAAAACGAAATAGAAGTTGCACATCTGGTGATGGGGGAGAAGATGAGTAGGCATTGGATCCGATGTGGTCAAGCCTATTGCGCTATGGTGCATCCTAGTGATATCGGCCAATCAGGTAGATTTTTATCAATGAAAACCAACCTATCCTACAATTTTTGATGTCCAAGTTTCAATTTTGAAGTTATTTTAAACTGAGTTTGATCCTAGGATAGACTTTTAATAGTATGCTTTATTGTCTTGTAATTAGAGAGGCAACCACTATTTTGGCTTTGTATTTTTTACTGAATTCTTTGGATATCAGGCGTGTGGTTTTTGTCTGGCTAGTATAAACTGCAAAACTCCCATGCATGATTGATTTTAAAAGCATGATTTGTAGAACATGTTTTATATACCATGGGGTATCTTTTTGCTTCAGAGATTTATTTTATTTTGATGTATAAGCAAATTGTATCTTTTATTGCTATTTAGTATTGGATATCCTTATTGTTATATTTTTATTTGGAAAATTCCATGGTATGGGTTACAGTATATATTTAAAGGTGGAAACTCTTTTGTTTATGGATAGTGGGATTAGGTGAAGTCCGGGGAATAAGACTTTTAAGTGAGGTGACTCTAATAGTTAGTGAACAAGTCTGTTAAAAACGTGGCAACCCTACTTCTCAATGGTTGTAGGAATAAGCACATTTAAACAGTGGTGACCTCAACCGGATTGGCTTAGGAAATAGACCTAGGAGCCAGCTTAGGTGACTCTAAATACGATGTTGGATCCAATGGGTATATTTTACCCATGAGACATTATTTGGCACATATTACATTATTCTTAAACTGGTTTCCTTTTAAATTATTCATTGATTTATTAGTTATAACCATTGTGATCATCTGAATTATATATGTGATGAAAAGTTGTTCATTGCGATAGTGTTTTACATCAAGATATGCTGACTTATGAGAACACTTGTATGATTGATTTGATTGCCATTGGGAGTATTTTCATGAAATTTTATTTGATCGTAAACTGCCATTTTTTATATTATTATTATTATTTTCTGAGGCATTTCATTCACGAGTTGGCTATAAGCTCACACTCCTTATAACATTTCAGGTGAGCGTGGATGTCAGTAGAGTTGGACTTTGATGTCGAGGCTCTCTTGTCATTAACCTCCTTAAGACTTATGTTTATTTCTATTTCCACTATCTTTACAATTGGATTATAGAGTATGAGGATTTATGTAGTTTGATTTACTATTTACTTACTGGATGATTTTCTTACAGATTACGTAATCTCTAACTTGATATTTGTTTTGATAGAGTTGTTTAATCTTGAAATTACGGATTTATTAGTGAGTTGATCAGGCTATTTTGTTAGCTATTGACTTTAGAATTTATTATTTTCATTGATATACTAGATTTTTTATCAGGTGATTAGGCTTTCGTGTTTCATTAGTCTAGGCTCATGGCCGGTCTCATCCCTAAGTGGGGTGTGACAAAGTGTGTGTAGAAAGAGACAAAGTTCATAATCATGAAAACCATGTTTGGAACAAAGAGTAAATAACTAATCCTTTAGAATGCCATGAACTTATCAAACTTGCACAAACACAAAAAAATCATTTATATTTTACAAATCCGGAACAAACTCATCGCAATTTTCGGGTCAGTCCCAGTTGCTAGTTTAAAGATGGAGCAGTGGAATATCAGGGGCCATTTGGATTCCAAGCCTGTGTATGATCTGTTTCGGCCAAAGTGTTCAACCCTCATATGGCCTAAGCTGGTTTGGCATAGCAACCTTGTGCCGAAACACTCGTTTATTGTCTGGTTGGGTATGAAAGATTGTTTATTAACCAGAGATAAAATTCAGGTTCCAATTGATGACCGGTTTTGCCCTCTTTGTAGGGCAGCAGAGGAAGATTTAGGCCATCTTTTCTTCCAATGCTCATTCGTGAAACAAGTATGGACTGCCATCAAACTGTGGCTAGGCTTTTTCAGAGTGTTAAGTACCCTTAAGGCAGCAATCAAATGGACGCTTAAGGAACATAAAGGAATAGGTTTACCAGCGGCAGCCAAGAGGATTGGCCTTGCATGCACTGTCTATATTCTTTGGGACACGCAGAATGCAAGAATTTTTGAAGGCAAAATTCAATCTCTATCAGCTGTTATCCGAAGAATTCAGGTTCAAGTTTATAGAGCTTTATACTCTTCATTTCTAGATGCTATTCTTTGTTAGGGACATAGCTTTGCGCTTTCGGCTAGCTTTAATAGTTGGCATTATTGTTGCTAGTTTCGTTTGTGTATTTCTTTTGTATTGCCTAGTTGCATTGCTCTAGGCTTCTTGTCTTGCTCTAGGGTATGTCCAGAGTTTTGTAAATACTTTTGATCTATAAACTTTATTTACCGATCCAAAAAAAAAAAAAATCATTTATTTTTCTAAGTTTTTTAATTTTTTTTTTTGTACTTTTGTAAATCAATCAGCATAGAAAAAAGGAGCACATATCTTAGGTTATGCCACAAACATGCTTGGTGTTCATCCCTAGTAAATTGGGACATGGAGTGTTTTATTACATCAATAACATGAATTTGTAATTAATGAAAAGGCTTTAAATGCAGTATATAACACATGACAAAATCGGATATGCATGAGTACCGAAGAAGCTCGTATTACCTGACTACTGAACTTGTTTTTTTCCCATCTAGAGGTTTGGTATGCACATCAACACATGATTGCAAATCAGTTTTTTATTCCAATAGCCCCGTACTTATGTTTTGCAACAATCTCATGCATTTTAGGTGTGTCCTGGGCTTTACCTTAGTATTATAGTTCTTTTTCTTAACATGTATGTTTTGAATCTACGTTGGCCTGGATTGAAGCTGGAAAAGGTTAATTATTATTCAATGCAAGGACACAAATTTGTTTAAACAAATTCCTAAACAAGTTCTTAGATTGATTTTGAACATTAGAATTCAAAAACTTGTTTCAATTTCTTACAACTAAGCCTAATGTGACAAAAAAAAAACACCTGATCGGGGTGTGGTGTAACTAAGAGAGCCACTCCATAATCCCATTCTAAATAAGGATTCTTATGGTTCCGGAGGATCCAGCTACAGGAGAACCAAGAGCTGAGAGCTTTCTCCCCTTTTTCACCCTACTCTTCAGTCTTAAGAACGCTAGTTTTAAGGAGTGAAGTGAACCGAGGAGAGTGAGGTCAACATATGGATGACTCTTTTCTTACATCGACCCTGGAACGGGACAACTTTAAAGATAGAACTTGACCAACTCTTTCTTTTGCTCAAGCAAGGCACTTCCCCTCATTCCGCGAAGCACAAGAATTCACAATTGAAATTCTAAGTCATGGAATGGACCAATGAAGATTTTCTAGGTCGTATACGGTGACAAGTAAAACTTAGCATATCTGATCTTACAATAGGCACAACATGCGTTGTGGTGTTCTTAGCGGACACAACCTAGGGCTTCAAATTTAGACACTAAAGCCTAATAAGACCTTTTATTTAACAGTGGCGACATGTTAGTGTAAACCAGACATGCTTAACCTCCGTGGATGTGGAAGACTTAACTTGTGTCTTAACAAAATTAGTCTTTCTTCGCAGTTAGGAAGATGTAGAAGCTTTATGCGTATCTAATTACTCTATTATCAAAATCGTTTGTATTATCAAAACCTTCATTTATTTTTTTTAAAGTAGCATTAGAAGTAGACAACTCATACTCAAGTTTGCATACCTTCCATTCAAGGCCTTTATTGGTCTCCATAGATAAATGTAGTTGTTTTCCTCCAACATTCAATTTTTCAAACAATGTGACTTTTTGGGTTTCCAATTTGCTAATCAAAATTTGAGACTCACACATTTGAGTTTTTAAAGTCTTTTATCTTTTTCGATGTGTTTCAATTTGATGGCCAACTTTTTTTTATTAACAACTACATGGAAACTCATAATCTTTTTTACATAGTTGGTCATAAGCCTTTTGAAGTTCAAAAGCTTCATCTTCATCGCTGTTAGACGTTAGAACCATCAGACTTATAATCAAAATCAGTATAATACATTGGCCTATCAAATTGTGGATATCTAATTATGCAACTCCCTTCACGGGTAAATCCAAGTATTCAAACACCTAGGACCTCACAATTGAAATAAAGATTTAATGAAAAATAATTTTGAGTGTCTTGCTCTGATACTAATTTTTTTTAGACACTCAGATTTACAATCATTTAGAGGTATGTTTGACTATTATTATTTGATAGCCTAATGCAAACACAAAATTAAATTGCATGCAAAGTAAATAAGCAATCCCATAATAAATATAAGATTTTAACGTGAAAAGCCCCAATACGGGGAAGAATCACTTGACCTAGTCTCCTAGTCTAATCTCCAAGCACTAGTAATTAATGCATATTTCACAAAGTATAACTTACAATGGTTTCAATCTGAACACCACAAATCTAGGTTATCTAGTACTTGCTCCCACATCGTGATTCATCGTTTTTCTATGTTTAGACCATGGCAAACTCAACGCCATGAACACCAATTTCTTGGAGCACAACCAAGATGAAACTCCACATGAAGTAAAAACTATGTATTTTGCTTCTGAGGAAACATGTGTTCTAGTAATATGGATTAGCTCATCAACAGCGGACCTACAAGGGGGTGAATAGGTCTCTACTCATTTTTTCTTAGTGATAGCAAGGAAGAATGTAAAGGACACCATAAACAAACATCAAAACACACAACCATCGACACACATGATTTTTAGTGTGGAAACCTTTGCAGAAGAAAACCGCAGGACTTAGTCTAGCTCCAACCAAGCACTATATGAGAAACAAAGTACAAGAATGTCTTACAACCCTTTTACACCGTTGAATCCACAACTAGGATTGAATCTTGCAGCTTGTACACCATTCGAATTCACGAACTCGTTCCAGCACTTGATTCTCCATAGAGTCCACGATGAAGCTCTATGCTCTTCTCTTTAATAAGGTTGATAGAGATATGAAGAAAATCCCTCAAGGCAATTAAGCATTCTTCGTTAAGTTGAGGGAAGCTAACAAACACCATTTGAATCTCTTATATAGAATGGAAGGAAATATAGTGGAGAGTCTCTTAGAGCTTGCAAACACTTATTGGCTGAAGGGGAAGACTCAGCAACCTCTCTTTCTCCTTTGTTGTAAATCTCTCTCAAGTGTATAGAAAAGTTGAGCAATTGATTGAAATGATGTAAAGGAGGTTTCTTGTAAAGAGGTACAGCAGGATAAATGACTCCCACAAGTTCTAAAGGTGGCTAAAGCCACTTTATGTCCCTTTCGGTGTGCAGCTTGAGGTTTGAAAAAGTAGATCTAGGCAAAACCGCCATACTGCTCTAGTGTGCGGTGGGGCGCGCCTAGTGGCACCCTTCACTGGAATTCGGACTTTCTTCTTCTGTTGAGGCCCGCCGGTGCACCCTTGAACTGCGCCTAGTGGTGCGTTTCTCTGGAGGTGGTTTGCTAAGTCCTGTGAATAGTAAGCGTGCCAGTGTGCGGTCCTTTGGAGGATTTGACTTCCCTTACTTTATAAGGCCTGCCAATGCGTGCTTGAAGGCCTTGAATCTTTCCTTTGACACTTTAAGAACACCTTCCTACTTCTAACCTCCTTACAATGATTCCATTTCACTCATGCCTTACTTAATACAATAAAAGGGTAAACTCTTTCAATTACAAGGCACAAAATGAGGTAGTTTTCCTAACAATCTCCTCCTTTGGCCATTTTGTGACAAAACCCAAGAAATACATAGAATTCTCTCATAACCCCAAACAAACATTGACAAGGACCAAGCTCCAAGCTTTGAAGCATGATCAACTCACTTGCACTCATAACTTAGCACAAGATCAAGTATGAAAGAAGATGTGAAGCAGAAAGCACATAAAAATAAACAATATTACTCCCCCTTAACACATGAATCATACATAAGCAAGCAACCAATATTGCACATAGAAATACACCAATTCATAACCAAAATATCTAGTGTATTCATCATGACCAAAACATGGCCATTACATGGAAAAGCACAAAACAAGGCTATCCTCAAAACCAAAAACTAACACAAAGATTAACTCAGACAACAAAATCATCCACAAGACTAACCACTAAACACAAACATGTATCTACCACAACAAAACCAAAAACTAACATAAAGATTAACTAAGACAACAAAACCATCCACAAGATTAACCACTAAACACAAACATGTATCTACCACCACAAAACCAAAACACATCTATCCCTTTTTGACATAAAATGCAACAAAATTACAGACGAGGGGCATGGAATAAAAAGAAGATTTAAGTAAAGGTATACATAAATATAAAAATGACTTGACGATCACAAATTTTGAGAAACCTATAGAAGAGTTTCATACATCAAGGGTTCAAACATACATATAAAAGGTACTCAAGTTCATAAAGATATGACTAACATGAATATCATGACAAGAATCAATAAGATGTCGACGTTCATAATCAACCGGCAAGGTGAGTGTGTGAGCATCAAGAATAACAAGATCAAGCCTTAAGCACAAATAGAAACATTTTTGGATACTTGACTTAGGAACACTCAAGAGACATCATGTGGCATTGAAAATCAAACCAATTTAAAACCAATCGAAGCTTAGTATTCTAAAATGCAAAGGTTCTGCCTCAAATGCACAACGCCACTCAATAATGTTCTCTCATGAGACCAAAGGTGGCTTTCACTCTAGTGAGCATGGTAGCCTTTTCTATGATGCTCCAAATCAAGATGCACATTGTGACGAATGTCTATAATATCTTTCACTCCATACTCATAAGTAGCCTTTTCCTTTTCTTTTGAACTTGCAGTTTTATTTTATTTTATTTTTTTTAAGAAACAACTCATACTAGATGTTCTTTTTCATGTGAAAATACAAGAGGGAGGCAATGCCTTTAGGAATATAAACTCTAGAAAGGATATGTAATCATAGGTCTTTTCAAGCAAGATAGTCATGGAATTCAAATGAGACAAATACACAACAAAAACAATTTTGGACTCAACTCGCTTCTTCTCGATGAAAGTGCACAAAAATGTCAATTCAATTATAAAAATCATTACTTGGACATATAAGACACTCAATTCATACTTGGCATGAATAAAGAACTTTTCTCCAAAAACATGTAATTTGATTCTATCATAAGAAGTTAAATATAGATAAATAAAAAATATGACCACAAGTCAAGAACAACAAAAAACCCTTTTTTGTGTTTTTAATAAAAACAAATGGAAATATAATGGAAGATAAACAAAATTACAAAAGGGATCATAACACTAGGACCGAAAGAATAAACATGAAGCACTCATATCATAGGTTACAAAAAAACTTAAGCATTATTCGATTGGACTAGCCTCAGCATATTTCCTATGGTGATCTAGAGGCTTAGTATACACATCAACACAAGGATGCAAGTTTGACTTTCTAACCCAAATGACCCTTTTTGTTGGTTTAATATTTGGAAAAATTACACTAATGGTCCTCATAGTTTCACTTTGGTTTCATTTTAGTACTTGTATTTCCAATTGGTCATTTTCCCTTACTGTTTAAAGAACATACAAAATTGATCCAATTAAAGACACGTCTTCAAAATGAACGAAAATCATCACGTGCAACTCGTCTGCTTTTTTGTGTGGGCAGAATAGTAAAACAACACCTTCCCGCCACCTGCAATTAGGGCTATCAACCACATCTTTGTCATGGCCATCCATAAGGGAGAAATTAGGGCTTTGAAAGAGGGCTTTTTTGCATTGATGAGCATTGACGACCATATTGAAGTAAGGGAAAGTTACTAAAGCACAAGGAAGAGGATGGCGCTAATGAGAGTTGGCAATGAGGCACCTGATTATGGTATTTGAAAAATTTTTTTTGTGTCAATGTGTCTGTGATTGTGTCTGCATAAATGTTGGGTATTGAATCATAAATCTTTGTTATTTGATGCAAAATTTTGGATGAATGTGCCTTGTTTACCTCGATGATGTCAGTGTGTTGTTTTGTCAATTCTTTTGCTATGCACTGTGTGTGTGTATATATTGTATATAGTGAGATGGTCCCCATGCATATAAACACTTTTCTATTGTCCTAAGGTCCACATGTTCCCTATACTTCCATATGACTGGCCCACACCACATGGTTGGATTTTTTTTTCCCAGTGTAGTAATTGTGTATGGATGTCTGTCTATGCATTTTTGTAGATCTAGATTCTAGCCTATGCACAATAAAATTCCATCTGGGGAATTTCTTGTGAATACATATAGGGCATACTTAGCCAGAAAGGTATCATATTGGGACTATTGTAATCTAGAAAAATTAAACATGATTGAGATTGGTAAAATGGTAAATCGATTAAACTATGTTGGTTTTATAACCTTCTATTATAGAGTGCCTGTAAGGACTTGAACAATGGGTTAAGGCAGCTGGTCAATAATAGGGATGTCTTGGAAATGGTCAAATGGGTGAACGTCAATAGACTCATTGAAATATTTTTAGAACATAATCAGATCTAAATGTTCAATATGAAGAATCTCAGGGGGCTAGCTTGTTTCCTCAGCCAAATGTGATTGAGGAGATTGGTGAAGCAGGGAATGAATCAGAATTTTAGGGTGATTTGCAGGGCGATGAGTTTGAAGAGCATGAATTAGAGGAAGATGTAATAAGTATTATACAGATAGTGATTCTACTGATCTGGATGAGTCATACGATAGTGAGTATGAGGATATTGAAGATGATATATTGTTTGATACAAATATTGAGTGGGGTGGACTAGGAAGGGATAAGGGTAAAGAGAATAAAGGAGGGCATGAAGGATAAGGGTAAAGAGACTGAAGGAGGGCATGAACGGGTAGGTGTTAGCCATAACCAAAGACAATCCTCTGACATATAGATGAATTTGAAGCTAATGAAGCTGCATTAGAGGAGCTCATAATGGGTCATCTAATGAGGATGGCGGGTCCAGCAAGGAAAGGTATGCTGAATTTAATTCTCAGTTAGACATGTTTGACCCCAAGTTTAAACTGGGGATGATATTCAGTTCAACTAAAATATTCAAAGAAGATGTGAAAGAACATGCCATTAAAAGAGGCATGCAGGTAGCCCTCACCCTAGTTGTGTCATTTTCAACAGTATGCCAAGTTATGGGACTATTGTGAGGAGCTTAGGAGAACAAATTCAAGCTCAACCATCATAATAAAAGTGTGTCAAGATGAAGAGAGTGGATCTCAGTCTAGGTTTGAGAGGGTTTATATCTGTTTTAGGGCTTGCAAACAAGGGTTTAAAGTAGGATGTACGCTCTTGATTGGGTTAGATGGATACCACTTGAGAGGGCCATTCAAGGGTCAATTGCTTTCTGCTATTGGTATTGATAGAAACAACAATATGTTTCCAGTGGCTTATATAGTGGTTAAGGGGGAAACCAAAAGCTCTTAAAAGTGGTTCCTTGAAATATTACAACAAGATCTTGGGATGGTGAACTAGCCAGGCTTTACCTTCATCTCTGACAAGCAAAACATATAGTTGTTTCCATTATATTACTCTTGATTTCATCTACATGTCAATCTATATTTATGTATAACTAATTTATGGCATTATGCTGGTGGTAGGGATTGTCCACAAGTCTTTTATAAAATGGTACCAATAGCTAAGCACAGATTTTGTGTGAGACATTTTTATAACAATTTCAAAAAGGATTTCAAAGGCTTGCATTTGAAAAAGTTATCCACTACATCGTATGTGAAATACCATACGAGATCTACAAGATCAAACTTATTCATGTAGGAAGTGGGATTTAAGTGAAATACCATGCATTCATGCTATATCTACAATTTATGACAAACATGAGCAACCTGAAGACTATATTGCCTACTAGTATAGGAAGGAAACATATTTAGCAAGCTATGAGCCAATTGTATACCCTATCAATTGTAGGCAATTGTGGCCTAAGACTAGTTTGCCGGCACTATTGCCTCCAAATGTTCGAAGACAACCTGGTAGATCTAAGAAAGCTAGAAGGAAGGAGCTAGATGAACCACCAAATCCATACAAATTGAAGAGAAAACACACTACAACCACTTGCAGCACCTGTGGGCAACTTAGCTATAATAGAAGAAGCTGCAAAGGGTAGCCTCAGATTGAGCAAAGTGCTAGGACTAAATTGCTCGTAAAGTTTTTATTATCTATTCTTGCATTTCAAATTGGCTCTTATTGTGCAATTACTAATTCTTAATTTGTAGGTGATGAGGAATACTACAACATCCACTAGTAGCACTTCAGATCCACCTGTTGGCAATCCTTCTGGAAGTCAACCAAGCATGCCTAGGAGGACAAGGGCAAATGAAAGTGTTAACACTGCAAGTCAGCCAAGCATTTCTAGGAGGACAAGGGCAAATATGGGTCTCAGCTCTTCGAGTCAGCCAAGCATTTCTGGGAGGACAAGGGAAATTATGGATGTGAACTCAGCAAATCAATCAAATCAACCTTCCCAACCAAGCATGGCCAATCCCTCTAGTGCACCATAGCCAAGCATTGGCCAAGGATGCAAATCAAGGATGAGATCCAAAAAAGGTAAAGGGGATACTAATGGTCATGGTGCTCAGAAAGGAAAATGAATATTGGTCTGATTTGGGATATTTTGTAAGACAATCTAATTATGTTGTGTTTTGTTGAAGTCCTTGATTAGAGAATATCCTATCATTGGCAAGGCATTATTGTTTTGGAATATTTTGTTAATGGTGCTTCATTTTGGATTTTGGTAATGGAATATGGTCTATTTGTCAATACTCTCTGTACATATGCAAATATTGCCAATATTGCCTTGTTTACATGTGATACGTTTGAGTGCATAAATTTTGTAGATCATGTGTATGGCAATGAGGAAAATTTCCATGTTTTAGAAATAACACATTGCACATTTTTTTAAATCCAAAAAACACTTAATTGATTTCATAGCAACATTACATAACGGATTCTTCATTACATTGCCAGTGGCAAAAACCCATTTAGCATACCCACACGAAACAATCATAACCCAAACCTAAAAACCAGTCAAGCTAGTTACATAAACTTCCCATTCATTTTCTCCTTTCCACTATAATTGCCATTCCCAAGCCCATCTCCAGCTGGTTTGATATTCCACCAAAACAATAACAGCCATGATATCACCACTAGTAGCATCAACCATCTCTCTCTTGCTCTATACATCCACAACTTCTCTTACAACAAAGTGGTCCTCCTAAGCAGCCCTGGTATCACTTCCCTAGCTCGAGCACACATGGGCGCTCAAACCCACATAAAAAAAATTCACATGCACCAATGCTCTACATTTTTTAAAAAATATAGACTTATTATATTTTGTGTCATGTAGTTAATAATACAATAATAGCTACTTAACTAAAATTATACAACATAAATACCTCATACAGTGGACAACCCAAAAACCTCCTCCGTGGGTTGTAATTTGTCCAACAAGTCCTCAACCGAGACCTTTTTCCACAGTGGTAGTGCACAACTTCCATCTTCTTCCACCTCCTCTTGTCTGGCAATCGATCTTCACATTCTCTTGCATTTATTTCCCTCCACTTTCCCTCTTTGTTTCCCCTCATGTTCCTCTTTATCATTTGCATATAAGAGAATACATTTATATATATATATATATATATCATATGTGAAAGAGAAGGTGCTATTTTACCTTTCTGCCCACACAAAAAAGTAGGTGAGTTGCACGTGATGATTTTCTGTTCGTTTTGACGACTTCCGTCTTTACTTGGACCAATTATGTAGGTTCTTTAAACAGCATGGGCAAATGTGTTGCAATTGGAAATAGAGGGACTAAAATGAAATTGAAGTGAAACTAAGAGGACCATTAGTGTAATTTGCCCTTAACAATTTCTCAAAAACTTTGGGTTGAAAGTATTGATCTTGATCATCAAAATTGTTTTGTCTAGAATTTTTTCTAGAAAAATATCTTATCCTTGGTTGATAATTCTGAAAAGAACTTTGAAAGTTTGGATATGATCTTTGGTAATCTTCAACCAGAACTTGAAAACGATTGTTATAAAATCCATTTTGATACAAAGGTTCATATTGAACTTTCATCCGTGGAGCATTAAACCTTTTGAAACAATTTGACCTAATATGTTTTCTAATTTCGCAATGATGACATATAGATACAAAAAGTTTATGAAAAGGTTGATTATTTAATTGATAGGGCATTGCATTTACCCTTGGTTGACTCACCTTGCGCTTTTGAGGTTGATGCTTGGATGATCTCTGATTCTTCATGAATTTCTCATTTGAAATTGACTTGAACTCAACAAAGGTTGGCAAGGTGGAAGACACAGATTTTGGTTTCTTAACTGCATTGGATGAGGAAGGTGCATATTTAAACCCTATGCCAGTTCTATCATATGAATTCTTCTAGATACTAATTATATGTTCCAACTTGCCAGTTACTCCTATTTATAATTTGAAAGTTATATTTACAGCAGTCAACTCTTTATCCAAGCACATCACATTCTCTTCCAATTGCCTTTTGGATGCATTACTTTCCTGCAATTCCTTTTCAACTTCATGTAGCTTGTTAGAGAGAGTCCCCTATTTAGCTTCAAACTGATTCAATTTGATGGAGACTTTAGCTATTTCTTGCTTCAATGAGTCTCTTTCTTTTTTAATAGTTTTGTACTTGACTATCGCCTTTAACTTGTAATATTTCAGTTTCCTGGATTCATTATACATCTCCTTGTATACTTGATGAATATCCTGAGTTTTCATTTTCAAAGTCACTTGAAGCATATTCTTTTTCATGTTCATTGTTAGTTTCTACAATATCTTCAACAGAAACCTATGAGGATGAGAAAGATTTAATAGACTCATGAATAGATAAAACAAAAGCAATAAAATTACAAGTTTCTTCTTCAGAAGAAGATTCCTCAGACTCTTCAGAGATAGAGTCATCCCAAGTGGAAACCATCACCCTACTCTTTTCTTTTTCTTGTTTGGGCACTCTTGAGTAATGTGACCACAACCTTGACATTCATAGCATTGAATTGTCCTGATTTGTTGAGGCTTGGAAGCCTTTTTGTCATTGATTTGAAAGGGCTTTGGTTTAGCCCCTAACTTATCTTGGTTTTTCTCCCCAAACATTAAAGCATTGTTGTTCCTACTTCTATGAAACTTTCTAAACTTTCTAGCAAACAAGGTCATCTCAGCTTGGTCAAGATCCTGTTATTCTCCACTAGAATTCTTAAGGTCTCCCTTAATGGACTTAAATGCCATGTTCGTGTTGGTTCTCTTATTTTGTTTCAGGTTAGGTTCATAAGTTTGAAGATAACCTACAAGCTCCTCAACTTTGAGTGCATCAACATCTTTGCTCTCTTCTATGACTATAACCTTGGGCTGAAACTAATCTGGAAGAGATCTCAGAATTTTTCTAACAATTTTTTAATCTGAAATCCTTTCACTGAGATTGAACCTGGAATTGACTATGTCACTCAATTTAACATATAATTCATCAAAGGTTTCACTGTTCTCCATTTGGAGTTTTTCAAAATTTATTGTCAACCTTTGAAGTTTTGACACTTTAACAACACTAGTACCTTCATGAGTGATCTCTAAAATATCCCATGCTTCTTTCATAATTTCACACTTTAAGATTGACGAAATTCTACAAGTGTGACATTGTTAAAGATAGCATTCATAGCCTTACTATTCTAGCCACTCTCTTCCAGTTCAGCTTTATTTCAAACTCTTTTATCAAGAGACTTTAAAAATGTATGCATCTTAGCTTTCCAACAAGGATAATTACAACCACCAAATAGTGGTGGTCTAACCGTAGAACTACCCTCTTTAGGCAAATCCATGTTACTAAAAACACTTTTAGGACCTCACTCAAGGAAAACGGTTTTGAAAATAAGTTTTAAGAGTGCTCTGCTCTAATTCCAATTGAGAAAACACGTGTTCAAGTAATATGGATTAGCTCATCAACAGTGGACTTAGAGGGGGGTGAATAAGTCTTTACTCATTTTTCCCTTAGTGATAACAAGGAAGAATGTAAAGCAAACCATAAACAAACATCAAAACACACAACCATCAACACACATGATTTTTAGTGAGGAAACCCTTGCGAGAGACAACCATGGGACCTAATCTAGCTCCAACCAAGCACTATATGAGGAACAAACTACAAGAATGCCTTACAACCCTTTTACACCGTTGAATCCACAACTAGGATTGAATTTTGTAGCTTGTACACTATTCAAATCCACGAACTCATTCCAACACTCAATTCTCCATCGAGTCCATGATGAAGCTCCACACTCTAGCAGCTTGAATCACCACAAGCTACTTTCTTCTCTTCAATAAGGTTGATAGAGATATGAAGAAAATCCCTCAAGGCATTTAAGCACTCTTCTTCAGGTTGAGGGAAGCTAACAAACACCACTTGAATCTCTTGTATAGAATGGAAGGAAATATGGTGGAGAGTCCCTTAGAGCTTGCAAACACTTGTTGGCTGAAGAGGAACACTCAACAACCTCTCTTTTTCCTCTATTGTAAATCTCTCTTAAGTGTATAGAAAAGTTGAGCGAGTGATTACAATGATGTAAATGAGGTTTCTTGTAGAGAGATACAACATCATAAATGACTCTCACAAGTTCCAGAGGTGGCTAAAGCCACTTTATGTCCCTTTTGGTGCACAACTCGAGCTCTAAAAAAGCATATTTGGGTAAAACTGCCATATCATGCCAGTGCTCGGTGGGAAGCGCCTAGTGGCGCCCTTCACTGGAATTCAAACTTGTTTCTTCTGCTAAAGCGCACAGGTGCGCCCTTGAACCGAGCCTAGTGGTGCCCTTCTCTGGAGGTGTACGCCAGTGGGCACTTCACGTGCGCCTAGTGGCACCCTTCTCTAGAGGTGGTTTGTTGAGTCATGTGAATAGTGAGCGCGCCAGTGCGCGGTCCCTTGGAAGAGGTGACTTGCCTTACTTTATAAGGCGTGCCAGTGCGTGCTTGAAGGCCTTGAATCTTTCCCTTGAAACTTTAAGGATAATTTCCTACTTCTAACCTCCTTACAGTGATTCCATTTCACTTATCCTCATTTAATACAATAAAAGGGCAAACTCTTTCAATTACAAGGTACAAAATGAGCCAATTTTCCTAACAGCTTCAAAAGATTTTTCTTCACATGAATAATAATCACTCTCTCAAAGTCAATCTCTCTCTAAATACAAATCTTCTTCTAGGGTAGCTGTGCCTTCCTTTAGTCTCATATTTATAGTAGAGGAGTAAGAACATGTAGACTTTCATTTTGTTTTGATCCCAAGCTAAAATAGGATTTTCTAAGTTTCTATATATGTAAGGTGGGTAGGAACTTCACTCTAATGGCATTCAACAAGATTTCAACTGCTATAGCTCATTCTAGTGAGATGAGTGAGACTCCATCTAGACTCTCTAAATTTGATAGTGCACAATTGTCAAAACTCGCTTCAATGAGAAAACAAAAGTCCTCGCTCTAGAGAGAATTCGAAAACATCCAAAAACTTCATATTCACGCATATATAAATACAATACATGAAATCGATATATTATGGAGATTGAACAAAGAACTAATTAATGAATTATGAACTTTCAAAGTTTTAGCTTTACGTGCAGTAGGTTGTATTCTAGCTTCCAATGAACTCAATTACATACTTGGGACACAATTAAAAATCAAAATTTATCAAACTTAAAGTGATTTTGTTAATAGATTTTGCCAACATACTAAAAGTCCTAACAAAAGTGTATCTACAAATTTAGTTCAAGTTTTGCCACACAGAATCATAGTGTTATAATTATTTAGGAGTTCATTAACATAAAGCATCGTCTTTTAAAAAAATTTCAAACTGCTTAACTACTCATTTGATTAAAGAATTCTCTTGGCATACTGAAAAACCTTAGTGCTTTAGTAATACTCAATTACACAAGATACAAAGGAATTTTGAGGAAAAAACCCACGAGGCTGACCAAGTCCAATGCTAACCAATCACAACGTGATGAAACAATAGTACAAGAGATCTTATAACCCGTTTACAAATGTTGAATCCTTAACTCTAGGTTTGTATCTTTAACTTGCACTCCATTCACATCCCCAAACTAGTTCACGAGCACTTGGTTCCTCACCGAATCCTCAAGGAGTCTTCAATGGCTTGAACACGTCAAGTATTCTTCATTGCTCAAGGTGTCTTCAAGTGTAATGAAGAGAAATATGTTAGAAAGAGTTTTCTTCTTACTAGTAGTAAACCGTTGTGAAGGAAAAACTCAAAACACTCTCTTGAACTTCTTGAATTTCTTCTTTTTAAAAAGGCAGAAGTCCTTAAGAACGTGATTGGAGCTTGTATATATAGGCTTAAGCTAGCTTCAAGACTAGGAAAGAGACTAAAATGACTCCCACGAAGATCTTGGTTGGCCTTCAATTGATTTCACGATTATACACACAGCTCGAGGTCTAAAAGACTGAAACTGTGCCAAATTGACTTAGCTTGCCGTGGTGTGATACATAACGACCTCGTAGTGCGCATCATAGTGTGCACCTATGATGTTTTTCAAACAATTTGTAGCCTGTCTACGTCGTAGCATGCTCATAGCGCCCCTTCTTGTAGTGAGCTCCTTTGAAATCTTCCTTGTTTTCTGCCTAGCAGAGACCATGCCATTGCTTGCTTTGAACCCAACCATAGCATGACTTATACCAACTGCTCTTTTTGACTTTCTTGGCCACCTTTAGAAGCATCAATACAAAACAAACTTCTCTAACACTCTTCACTCACCTCTAGGTACAATTTACAAGAAACAAATGAGCCAATTACATGAAAAATCCTAACACATACTTTTATATCATGGATGGATTGAATATGGACTCTTTAATTGCATTTAAGACCACATAATCTCTACATTGGATTTGAAATTTAAGACCATCTTTTTATAGCATTGAAAGTGAAAGGGGACCATCTTCTTTGGATTTGAAATTGGAAACCAAAACAGATGGTTTTGAAACCATATTTTTATGGCATTGAAAATTCGAAACCATCTTTTTGTGGCAGGGGACCATCTTCTTTCGATTTGAAATTGGAAACCAAAGCAAATGGTTTTGAAGCCATCCTTTTATGGAATTGAAATTTAAAACCATCTACTTGATGAGTTCATACCCAAGTCGTCGGACCTTCGAGAAGGCCAACTACTAAAGTCAAGGCTACCAGATTTGACCACTGCTCACTGCTTGTCAACCTTATTGGCCGATGACCAAATTTTGTCAAGATTTTGCAGCTGCAAAATCTTGACATTTGGATCTCCCTTCCCATATAAATAGAGGGTTGAAGTGAGGGAGAAGAGCAAGAAGCAATATAGAGTTTTTTTGTAAGAGTAGTGAGTTGAGTAGAGAGAGAGAACCCAAGCCTCCTCATCCTCCTTTGTTTTCTCTCCATAAATAGTGACGTTTCTTTCTCCAATTCATTCTTTTTGTGTTGTGTATTTGATTTCTAGCACAACAAGTGGTATCAAAGTCTCGTTAGAGTCGCCGAAGCAATTTTTTGCTCACTGCCCAAAAATCAAATATGTTGAAATCATGTTTTGGCCACACCAATGTATTCATCTCATTGATATGAGTTTAATAGCTCAAACTGCATAAAAAAAAATGGAGCCAAAACGAGCCCATACAAGCCTGTTAAAGTTTTGTTCCCGCGAGTCAACGCTAGTGACATCGCTAGCACCGGAGAAGAAGATTTGCCATCATTGCTGACATCATTGCCTAGTCAATTGACACGTCATTGTCCAGTCAGCTACCATGTAATCAAAACTTCTTAAAATTACAGTTTGACCCTAAAAGTTTTTAGAAATTATAGTTTAGCCCTAGAAGTTTCTAGAAATTATATTTTAACCCCAAAAATTTTTAAAAATTATAGTTTGACCCTAAAATAAAAAATTTTCCAGTTAAGCCCTGCTTTAGGTTTTTCAGCGTTCCGGACGCAACTGTGCACTTTGTTTTGCCAGATTCTACTTCAAAATTCATGGAGGAGCCATCAACATCACTACAAGAAATATGGTTTTTAGCGAGGAAAGCATTCCTCGCTAAATGTCAAATATTCCTCGCTAAAGCATTTTAGCGAGGGATTTTTACTCATCGCCATTGTGTTGTTAAAGGGTCGTTTCCGATTCTCATTTGCAACGAACGTTCAATTTCTTACCAAAAGTATACTTCTAAGAAGAAAATCGTTTCGATACCAAAACTTTTTACTTTTGCAATAACATGATGTCCTTGCTAAAGGGTAAGACAATTCGATACTAAAAGCCTTCTTTTCCTCGCTAAAAGTATTTTTTGTAATTTTAAAAGACGAGCTTTAGCGATGAGGATGTCGTCGCAAAAATGTTAAAAATTTTGGTGACAAGGTGTTCTCGTTTCTAAATATCATCTTTAGCAACAAATTGTCTCCCCACTAAAATGGATTTGGAAAAACTCTTATACATCTTTACAACATACTATATTTGTTGCTAAAAGCTTTTTTTCCTCACTAAAAATGCACCATTCATATTTGGCATATGATTTATTTCTTTATTAAAAGTAGCATGCTACTACTTATTTTTTCAAATTTTTATATTCCCTGTACTTTTACAACCAGGTTAAATTTCCATACATATGATCAATAAAATAAAAAAATAACCAAGTTGCAAGATGACTCCCATAAAGTATTAATGATGTTTACATATATTTGCAATATCTCAAGTTCAAATCCACAAAAACAAGATCTAAGGAGTGAGTACATAAAAACAAAATTATTGAAAGAAATTTAGATTTAAACTTCTTCACATCTAAAACTGCATTCCCTCCAATGAGTATAAAATACAAACAAAGTAATACTCCATTCTCTCCAAGGAGCACAAATAGAGATAAGCAACCAAAAAAAAATTTTCATTTAAACTTGACTCCTAAAACTCCGTCAATTTCAGTCCAACCAAAGTTGCTTATCATCGCTCGAACAACTATCTGCACATAAAACAAAACATGAGGACCAGTACAGAGGCTATACATTAGAATTTGAGTTGCCTATTCAAGAATAGATAATTTGAGTTTTGTTATGCATAACAAGTATTCAAATCTTCAAAATAGAATCCTAAACAAACCAACATGCTCCATGAGACAAATTTAACCCTATTGCATATCATAAGGAGTTCCAAGTTATTTGTACTATGATTTACTACCTAAAAAAAATCCCAGGGCATCCTTTCCCAAATATGTGCCTGAACAAGGCTGCATAACTGTAATATGCCATCATAATATCTTCTCTATAATAATTTTACTAGAAACATTCATTTCTTTACCTAACTGATTTTCTCACTTCAAAACTAATTATTTATTGTTTTAAATAATTCTAAACTACAATATTCTCTAAATCACAAGTTTATCACCATGATGCTAATTAGGTGACCAATCAAGCTACACATGTAAAATAATGCATAAAGCCCATGCGCATGGGTATAAACAACATTGACAAGGACAGCATAACAAAAATGGACAAACATGGGGCAAAATGTCCTTTTTTTTTTTTTTTTTTTTTGTCTTAGAAGTAATTAATTGTTTTTATGAATTGTATTAAAAACTACTTTAAACACATTATGAGATGAGTAAATTGATAACTGTAAAGGGTAATTAAATGTTGGGTTTGTTTGTTTAATGCCGATTAACACAATATCCTATTATCTGGTATTATTCTTTCATGAAAGACCATTGAAAATCCTTTTAAAATGCCCAATGACAATACTTTGTTACTCAATTGGCTTTTGAGATCACCACATGGTCAGACATCTACTATAATGATTTAGAGAACAATCTACCAAGAAATAGAGATCACTCAAAACCAATTTTCTAAGAGATGAAACATCAGGTTTCGTTGCCCCTAGTAATCACTTAGAACATGCATAAATCAAAACCAAAATACGAGTAAATTAAGATCCAATAGTTACTGGGAAATGAAAATCAAATTAGTGTCACAAGCCAATGGTATAAGAAAAGAGAGGACCATGGTATTCTAGCTGTATGCTCACCCTTGTCCATAAACGACATGAATAGAAGAGCTTTTAATGATACCATAATGGATCTGTCGACTATAAAAAATGTAATTTCGTAGGCAAAGAACTTACTAGGACGATGGTTGTGATGGAAACAGGGGTCCTATCGCAGGGTGGTGCCTCGATTGCACGGAAGAGAGAGAGAAGAAGAAGAAGAAGAAAAAGAAGAAGTTCTAGGGCGTGATGAGGAAGAGGGAAATATTAAAACCCTTTAGCGTGAAAGTTCTCTATTTTGTGTGGGAGGAAAGGAAATTTGGGGAAAGTTGAATTTTCCCACTAAGTCATCATAAAAAGTATTTTTCCCACTAAGACGTTTTGGCAATCTACAATGATTAATTTTTTTTTTGTTTTTGGGCTTCAGAGTTAAGAGGCTTTTGGCCTACTACTCCCTCCACTTCTTTATTTATTTATTAATTATTAATTTTTATATTAATAATGATTTTACATTCCTTTCATATAAGGGTGGACATTAGTCGATTGGGTCTATCCAAGTTTGTGTTGGGCCTAGACAATAAATAATGCACATCTAGTCGAAATTAAATTCTAAGTCCACCAAAAATAAAATTAGATGCCTTTAATCCAAAAGATTTTAATAAAAAATGTATGTCACAAATTGAACCTAAAAGATTTGTTAATTAAAATGGTTTGAAAGCTTTTTATTAATTACAAGTCAAGTGCTAAATACATTGTTTTACACATTTTTCAAGCGGAGTAGAGCTTTAATAATATTTTTCAAGTTTACTCAATAACATAATCAAACCTAAAAAAAATTTCAAGTCCTATAAATAATGAGCGAGGTTGGACAAAATTAGTGGGCCATTAGGCCATGTCCACCCTTAAATAGTCATGGAGTTATGGATGCATTGTCGGACAGGGAAGGTTAATATTAACTATTTTGCGGAAACGTTAATAGTTAATATTTTTTTTTGAGATGCCGTGAACAAAATGCCAGAAAAATACTCTTTGTTGACAATATTATTTTGGAAATGCAAAGAATACTTAGTATTTATGGAGTTAACTAAAACGCTGGGAAAAAATTGCCAAAAATACTAACTTTTGCAGTGTTTGTAAAATTGCTTCTTCAGCGAGGAAATTATAATTTCTTCGCTAACAACTGTTTTGTGACCACCATTAGCAAGACGGAAAATTTTCATCGCTTTAACATAAATTGAGTACTTCTTTTGGCAAGGAATCTACTATTTCCTCGCTAAAGAATTTATATTCTATACATTTGGTGAGGAATAGTGTAC
The DNA here is from genome assembly GCA_033060915.1 of Euryodendron excelsum. Classification (NCBI taxonomy): domain Eukaryota; kingdom Viridiplantae; phylum Streptophyta; class Magnoliopsida; order Ericales; family Pentaphylacaceae; genus Euryodendron; species Euryodendron excelsum. The sequence continues at coordinate 34,409,764 of CM065387.1, forward strand.
CTTGTAAAAGGTTTATGCCTTTAGAATTAGCAATAAACACAAATTCGACACTTAAAGGTACCAAAATGTTTTTGCAACGAAATCCTTTTGTCGCAAAAAATAATGATCGAAACCTTTAGCGACAAATCATTGGTTCCCTCGTTAATTCTCTTTTGGGCCAATGACTATTAGCGAGGAACTTTACCTTTCGTTGCAAATTCTCCCTCCCACCACATATTCCCGCACAAAATATATCTCACCAAAGATTTCGCAATGAGTGTTAGCAACAAATTTTGGTGTTTGTTGGTAAATGTGGGCATTAGAATACATTTCATGAGGAGTTGTGGTTTTCCATGCTAAAATGGTACCTTTAGCATGAAATTTGGTTCCCTTGCTAATGCTTTCCTTGCTAAATGTCAAATTTCTTTAGTGCATCAACCTCAGGAGCTATGATCATGCTCATATCTTCAAATTACGCCATTTGGCGGCTTCGGATGGAGGACTACTTAAACTGCCGAGATTCATTTGATCCCTTAGATGAAATAGGGGTGAAACCGATGGAAACAACGGAAGCAGAGTGGAGAAAGAAGAACAATAAAACTATTGGTCTGATCATACAATGGATCGACCATAGTATATTCCATCATATTGCCCAAGAGACAGATGTATATACTCTCTAGACAAACTAGAGAATATGTTTCAAGACAAAACTGCTCGAAACAAAGCTCTCTTGATGAAGCGATTTGTCAACTTAAAGTTAAAGAGTGGTAAGTCAATTGTAGAGCATACTAGTCAGTTTCAAAACTACGTGAACCAACTTGCAACCATGGAACTGTAGCAAGAAGATGAAGAGCAAGCCCTCTTACTTCTTAGTTCTCGACCAGACAATTAAGAGACGTTGGTGGTGTCCTTCAGCAACTCAGCTCCAAATAGCAAATTCACCATGGCAATAGTAAAGAATGCCCTGTGCAATGAAGAAGCCGGACGAAAGGAAGTTGGCATGGAGTAATCGTATGCCCTGGCTACAAAAGGTAGGGGAAGGCCTAAAAAAGATAACAAAGGCCAAGGTAGAGGCCGAGGTAAAGGTAGAGGTAGAGGAAGAGGCAGTAGCAAAAGCAGAGGAAGGTCATAGGATCTTGGCAAATCTAGTGATGGACATGGCAAGTTTACCTGCTATCATTGTGGCATTGAAGGTCACATGAAGAAGGACTGCTGAAGATTGAAAGGTAGCAAGGTCAAGGCAGCCACCAGTACAACAAGGAAGATGGTGACACTCTAGTCACCATTAAGGAGATGTCACAGTACTCTTCGTGGAAGAAGAGATATGCCTCCATGTTGCCAACCATGAATCTAAATAGGTGGTAGACATAACAACTTCCTACCCCGCCACTCCCCACAACAAGTTCTTCACAATGTACAAAGCTAAAGACTTTGGAACTGTGAGAATCGGAAACACCAGTTCATCAAAGATTATGGGAATTAGTGATGTTCGAATCTAGACAAACAATGGCTGTACGATGGTGTTGAAAGACATCAGACATATGCCCAACCTCTGGCTCAGTCTTATTTCTGGGATAACCCTTGATCAACAAGGTTATGATAGCCACTTCAGCAATGGCAATTGAAAGCTGTCAAAAGGTGCCCTAGTTGTTGTCTGGGGGCATATTTGCAGAATGCTGTACAGAACCCATTTGAATGTTTGTTTAGACAGCCTTAATATAGTTAAAGATGAGGCGTCACCAAATCTATGACACAAGAGACTCGGTCACATGGGAAAGAAAGGGTTAGTCGCACTGGTGAAGAAAACTCTCATTCTAGCAAACAAGGAGATTGCACTGAACCTCGGCACAACACTACTTTGGTCTAAAATTTCTTGTCAAAAGAAGCTTGGAATCAGGCAATTGGAGATCCATGAAGAGTATTTTTTGTTCTTCATGCATCTACGGACCTATGAAGGCAAAAATTAATCTTCAAACGCGTTTCTATGCACATTTGTTAATTTTGAAACATCACCATGGGCTTGGCTAACCTTGGATTTTAGTATGCTAACTATCATTGGTAAATTTAGAAAGTCTAGTTTTATTTTCAATTGGCTTTGGTATAGTAAGTCCTTGTTCTTTTTTGATAAATGACCATTTGCCCTTGACAGATCAAAACAATAGTGGGTTTTGTTTAGACGATCATAACTTTTCCTTTAGATCTAGTTAAATCCCATCTTATATAGTAAGAAGTCTATTTCAATTTACTAACATGGGCTGAAACTAATTTTCAAAAATATAAGGTGCTCACATGACAAAAAAAGAGACAAAAGTGGACTCTCATCTTTCGAACTCAAAACCATCATCATCAAATATGTTTAATTCACCTTCTAAGGGAGATTCAGTCAACTTTCACATTTAGCACTTTGGTGCAAAGGGGAGATTATGTAGGGATTCCAAAGGCCTGGATAAGTGGTAAGACATAAAAGGATGGCTATCTTAATTGTTAACATCTCAAGTTTATGTTATCAGAAGGCCATCTTAAGTGATTGCCAACTTCCAGTAGTGATTTTTGGTTTGGATAATCAAAAGTAAACGTGATTATTTTATTTTCAATTAGTTTGTTCATCCAAAGGAGGTAGTGTGCGAATACCGGCCTTCCAATTAGGTGCCTTGGAGATTACCAATCTGTGGTTAGCAATTTGATTACACTCTAAAAGTGTAATCATAATCCTATAAACTAGTTAGTTGTTAGCTATAGCTTAGTAGTATTTTATTGTTTTAGTTGTAGTTTGATCCTAACTTAATTTTATGGCTGTTTTATAGGTTCCGGGCTTTAGATGGACCAAAATAAAGCATCGGACGGCAAAGTGGTCAAAGGACCATTCGAATGGCCCTTGAGGGCGTCCAAATGGATTCTCAACTGTTGGAACAACCCCCAATCCCATTCACATGTTTTTCCAGAACAGAGGCCAAATCAAATTGTCTGGGAAACCGTTTGAAATTATAGATGATCAATTTACCCCATTCGAAGGCTGTTCGAAACCCGTTTAGTAAGCATTCGAACAGTCTCCCAGCCCATTCGAACACTTTACGGCTATAAATGCAGTTTTTGTACCTCATTTTGGAGATTTAACTTTTGTATTTTTTTTTTGGCTTATAGATAGCTTAGAGATAAGAGTTTTATATTGATAGATACATTGTAATTGAGTTTAATTCAATAGTATTTCATCATTCTAGCCTGGATTTCATATTGTTCTTCAATTTAAATTTCTAAATTCTTTATGGAAATGAGTACCTAAACCTCAATTTGGATTCAATTATGAAGATCACTCAAAGAATTTAAGGTTTTCATGGAAGGTATATCATGATTTCATTGCTTAATTGTCTTAATCCTCCAATTCCTAGCAATTGATTATTACATATCTTATAACACTCAGACTATTGATTATGTTTAGTGATTTCAATGCATAATTCTCTAATTGTGTATTGTTGATTATTCAAACCGATGGTATTAGTCAAAGGATCTCTATTAGATCATAAATCTAACATCAAGTGCTATGAAATTCGAATCGAACTCTCTGGATTGTGGAGTTTGATTTGAGTTATTAACCTTCCTTGAAATCTTTGGATAATTTGGATGATTGAAGCAATTGAATCCAAATCTTATTCTTAAACTAGATTCATTGTCTTATGAATTGATTAGCTTAGTAAAATCAAAACCTCAACCAAATCATTTTACACTTCAACTTTTCTAGAAGTAATTCACAGGTTGTAAGCTTTTTCAAGTGTAGTTCATGCTTGTTATGCCCTCGAGGAGAGGAAGTACATTCTAAAAGATGATACAGAATTCCTTGGAGCTGTACGATCTTTGGTATATATTCTTCGAAAATTGCTTCTTTCTGGCCTAAGTGTTTGACATTGATAAGTGCAAAATGAGTGTCAACAAACTTTTTATTGCTTGAGATTGAGGATAGAGCATATTCATTAATCATTGCACTTAATCAGGAATTTGGTTGCAAAATCGTGTGCATTTTGGGACCTTTTTTTTTTAATTTAATTTTATTTAATTAAGACCAAGTTTGATTAACCAAACTAATTGAAATTAATTAGTCTCAGTGTGTTTAACCTAAGTATGTGGTGTTCACTAAGTTTAGGCATTATTCATTAGTATTAATCATATAATTAGGGTTGGTTAGTGAAGAGATGATTCAATGATAGACTGCATGGTATAGTGTTACCTCACTCGCTCTCTCTTAGCAAGACAAATGTCTTGCTTGAGTGTTGTATTCTTGCTTGTAGAGACATGTAATCCTCCATTGTGCATGTAATTCTCCATTATGATGGTTAATACCTTATTTTTGAAGACTTCTAAATCATGTTTGAGACCTTAATTAGTACACACTCAGAAATCAATTTCGAGTTTTTTTTTTCACAAACCTATGAAACGTGCTAGTAGCGCACTATAGTACGCTACTGTCTGGATCGTATCTAGTGTTGGAAAAATATAATGAAAATAACAAAGTATTTCTCGCACCTAGTAAAACAATTAACTGATTCCAGCTAAGAGGCGCGTAGTCGCTTCTTGAAGATATTCGAAGTATCCCAACAATGTGCAATGGATCATGGTAACACTATTTCCGGAATTCAACCTAGGTCGGGCTCAGATTCGTTTCCCATAGTTTTGTGCTAACAGGCAAAAACTAAGTACTTTTTATCCCTTTTTCTAGATGCTATTAACAAAACACATACCATATCACTGTCTCTCAAATGTTTCACACTTTTCCATCTCTCAAATGATGGCTAACTCACATTCTTATATAGGCAAAGAGAGAGACAAATAAATAATAATACATAAATCAATAATATAATATACTAATAAGATATATGTATCATCTAAATACAAGTTGATCATGTACAACTTAAATACATGCAATGTACCATGTATATACATCCAAAATCGATTAAATAATGTATCTAGCAACTTTCATACATGTATGTATATATTGAACATGCAAAATACAATGTATCTAGTATACTGTAATGTACTAAATACATATTTACACAATAATATAGACAAATAATTTAAATCATACCAACAAGCCCCTACTTGATCTAAATTATCATAAATGTAAAGAGCATCTAGGAGAGCAATGTGCATAAATGAAGGTAGCTTTCGGCTTTGAACCATCACCTAGTGTAAACAAATCAAAGTTTATTTGAAATCGTACATAAGTGAGAAAAATTGTCTCGAACTTATTAACCCAAATGAGCAAACCAAAATTGTCACACATATTCCTTTAAGGGATTGTAAGCACCTCATTTTTGTCCGCTCAGGATTCTTCGACTCGATCAGACTCACATTCAAACCAATACAGATACATTCAAGTTCAAACCGGTTTTTCAGACTCAATTCAGTCAATCAATAGCTTGGCGGGCCCTTCAAGCCCAATTGAAGCAAAATGACTAAAATACCCTTAGGGCATTGCTTGGTCCAATTTCAGTTGGCACATCTTTTTAAAGACGGTAAATCTCTATTTCAACCTCAATTTAAATTTCAATTCCAGTCCAAGTCAACCAAACTCAATCCAGCCCGTCTTTTGAGAAAGTTAATCTTTTAGACTGTAAATCCATCCAGCACAACATGTTTACTGAGAAAACTCCTCAGAACAGTAAGTCCCTGCAAACCCATCGACTGGGACAGAACCCAAATCCCTGAGATGGTAGAACGTTTCATTTCTGGTGTTGCTAGCCCGCCAACGTAGAATGCTTGCTATCCGGCATGTAAATCGGGAGAGTACCTAATGGCTCGAGACGATAAGACCATCCATGAGCTTCCTAAGATTAGGCAGGCTCCGAAATAAATGCACAATGTCATAGTGATGAAAACACTCACAAATATCACAATTGTTAGTGTGACGAAAACACTCGCAAATAGGTCAACATTGGGACTTGCCAACAAACCCTCAATGTCACGGGACCGAACACGCCTCTTGGCTGTGACACATTTACTGAATGACAGGATACCTTTGGAAACCAACTCGTCACACACCATTAGAGTGACAAAAACACTCAAAACCAGATCAACACCAGTGCATGCTAACCCACTCTGGTAAAAAATTACCAAACTGCCCCTAGGACCCCACTGCCCCGCTTTTTGAGAAAGTACCTAAGTCCTCAAAGCGGTAAGTCTACCTTTTCAAGATTGTCCCAAAGACAATCTAGCATGTTCCAATGCCTTGTAGTTGGTTCTAGGTCAATTCCAAGACCATCCAGTCAAAATGACCATTTTGCCCCTAAGCATCTGATTGCCTGTAGGAACCACACCAACTCTAGGTATTAAACCGATTACCTTTTAGGGATGCTTCTAACAGTTACCCAACCTTCTAGTACCTTTCTGGACCATTCCTGGTCCATTTGAGCAAACTCAGTGTGAAATGACTGTTTTGCCCCTAGTGGGCTGATCGCCTCTTCCAACCATATTGGCTTCTAGGTATCAAACCGGTTACCTTCGGGACACTCTTTTAGAGGTTCTCATCCATCCCTAGCCTTCCAGATCATTCTTAGACTTTTTGAAGTCACTCCTTTGGAGCCATGCTAAAAATTGCATGGTAGTCACTAAAACAGGGGCCCAAATCTTTTGCCTTACATCCCAAGGGTCAAAAGATCTGTTTCTTACCACCTCAAAAGTTTTCCAAAGAAACTGATGCCACTAGTAGTGGCGTCAAGCCAAAAAAATGGCCTAGCAGTACTAGGAGCTTAAAAATCAACTGGCGCCACTACAATAGGCGCCAATTCCTATTCCAATTGCCTATAAATACAGACCTCTTCTTACATAAAAAGGATCCGCAAACTCAGTCCAAAAATGTTGCATCACTGAAAACAGGCTTCAAAACCTTAGTTTGCTCAAGCCTCCTTCAAACCCTAGCCTCCCTACACTCCATACACATATACCCTAGCTTCTATACACTCCATACACTCAAATACAAGGCTCCAAGCATCCATTGAAGATCAAGTACTGCGTGTTCAAAGCTCTTTAAGGGAAGCAAATAAAGTAAAAAAAGTAATCAAAGCAAAGAGAAGACAATGTAGGTTTTCGATTTAGTTTATGCAATTCTCTCATCTCTCTTCTTTCTCCAAACCCTCTTGGGTTGTCTTCTATTTTAATTCCCATCTTCTACATCCTTTTCTTGCATGCTTGAAACAAGGGACCTCCCGATTCATGCCTAGAAAGGTCTTAGAGAGAATCACCACACCGGGGATTTTCTTTAAATTCCCCCTAAGATGGTGTGGCTCCAGCCCCTTGATTATGTGGTAAAGCCTAACCTTGTATGTTCATGACTCTATTGCATTGTGATCGTTATGTTCATGCATTGCATTCAATATTACATTCAAAGTTGTTTTCAGACTTACATCAAAGTTTTCTTTCAAACCTTGTTTTCTAAACCACAATCCGAAGATGATTCTAGCCATTCTATGGTTAGGGTCATGTTAGGAAAGTGTTATATTCAATATGACCATCAAAGTCCAAAGTTTGGGTTCAAACCCTAAATTTTTTTTCAATAAATCACAATTCTATAGTGATTCTAGCCATTCCATGATTAGGGTTGCTTTAGGAAAGTGTTACATTCATTGGGATCATCAAGGTCCAAATCTTATTTTCAAACCCTAATTGTTTTCAAAATCATAGCCTTAGAATGGTCTTAATCCTTTCATCGTTAGAATCATTTTAGGAAAGTGAGATATTCAAAAGACTTGCAAAAGTTCATATTCAAACGTTTCCAAAATAGTTTTTGGCAAATCCACTTCCTAAAAGGCTCTCTTCAAATATCTACTTTCCAAAAACACCTTCTCTTGAAGTCCAAGTCAAGCTCTAAAATCCATGATTAGGGAATCCTAATTCTTTTTTCAAAATCATGACTTTCTATTTGCCTCAAATCACAACTTTTCAAAATCTTTTTTTACATAAAATCTTAGATTTCCAAAACTAAGGATTTCTAATTTCGAGTCAAATCAAATCTTCTAATTTTGGAAACTAAATCAATCCTTTATTTTTTGAAAATAAAATCCAATCTTTTGCTTTAGGAAATAGAAATCAAATCTTTCCTAGTTTCAATATTTCTAAATTCCAAAACATCCTTTTTCAAAACTTTCCAAAAGAAACAAAACTTTCCTTTTTAAATGAAATTCAATCTTTTCAAGTGCTTTGCATAAATCCTAGGTCTTAGGATTGCCTAAATCCCAAGTTACCTCAATCCTAGGTCAAATATTTTCAAACTCAACTTTCTAAATTCAACTTTTCTTATTTCAAACTTTCAAATCTTATTTTCAAATTTCAAATCATTTTAAGTTCAAAACTTTCTTAAATCAAGATTTTCCTAAAATGGATCTTTCTAAATTCAAATATTTCCAAAAATTAAACTTTTCTTAAATAGAACTTTCCTAATTTGAAACTTTCCTAAAATCAAACTTTTTAAAGTCAAACTTTTCAAATGAAGTCCTTCCAATTCGATTGCATGATCCAACCCTAGGTTACCAAAATCCTAGGATGTCAAAGCCCAAGTTCAACCCCTAACTCTAAGTTAGGAAGTTTTGACTCTTTTAAAAAACTCAAGTCCAAATCAAAATGGTTTTCAAACTCTAATTCAAGACAAGATGACTTGAAAGTTAAATTCAAGCTTTTCAAATCAAAGTCAATTTTAAATCAAAGTTCAAAATCAAACCTTTCAAGTCAAACTTTTCAAAGACCCCAAAGTGTCTATTTTCAATCTGATTTCAAGTCCGAACTACGGCTGACTTGATTCCTAAAAAAGGGATACATAGGCAACCCTTATGAGTGCGATCACAACCTTTTTTAAGTTTCCAATTCCCACAACCCCTTTTTTTTTAAGATTCCAATCCTCTGTTTCAAAATCAATCTCTTTACAAATCTTTTTCTTGCACTTGCATATCATGTATCATATAATTCTTTTCAAAGTGGATAGTATTAGACATTTGTTAATTGGAGATTTTAAATGAGTGAACCAATGGTAGAAAGACATGTAGGTACCATAAGGGTGGGATAGGGTGATAGTCTAGTGCATCTTCTCTACATGTAACCAACTCTCGGACCATAGATTGTTATTTTTGAGAGACCAAAACCGGAATCATTTTTCAAAAAGGGCTTAAACATTTTCCAAAGGTTTCTAAATAACCTATTTTCTAAAAAACACTCCCTTGAGAAAGTTTTCAAAACTTTTTCTAAAAATCCTAAGTTTAATCTTCAGATTGTACTTAGGTTCAGGTAACCTAACTCACCTTAACAAAGTTAGATGACAACTCCAAAGCCTTTATTCCAATCAATTTCTAATTCAAACCTAGTCACACTCGCGCTTCTAGGAGGATGAGTTCTAACGACAGAATACCGTGTATTTTTTCCACGATTCTCGAATGCAAAAAAACTAGGGCGTGACAGCTGCCAACTCCGCTGGGGACGCTTAGAGGGTTAGACCATTATCATGTCTCTTTACCATTCACTTGTTTAGAATCTTCAATTAACTTGTCCAATCCTATCTACTCTTAAATTTCAAAATCAATTTTTCAAAGCAATTTTCAAACATGTCATTGTTTGCAATTAATTTATATTCAATCATTTTGTCATGCATTAAGTTTGTCATCAAAATACTGACTTTTGTATTTTATTTTGTTGATGGACTATGTTCATATTTACTTTTATTGTTTATATAAATTGTCATGAATGACAGAATGGAATGGACAGGATGGATGAGAGTTTTTGGGTTATTTCCTCCGCTTTTCAAAAATCTCACACACACACTGCATGTGCACTTGTATTTGCATATTTGCATATTTTACCTGATGATAACCCTTCTAGTTAGAAAGGGGGACAAAACTTTGGTTATGGGCGGATGCTGTGTCAGTTTCTTAGCCTACGGCCTCATGATGGTCTCCCCGCTCAGATCACTAACCGATAATGGCACCACCTCTAGGAATGGCCCTAGGTTTAAAGATCTGAGAATGGAGCCTTCTTAGGAAGTATTAGTAAATCTCAACCTCATTCTCATATAAAAACCTTGCATAGTCGAGCCCCTGCTGGATTTAAGACACTCACATCAATTTCAAAATCATGGAGGAAAGGGCGACTACTTTACTTTTCTTTATTCTTGTTAATCCCTGCCATTATAATGCCTGTATAATGTTCATGCATGCATATTTACTTCACAATTGCATTCTCTCTCTATACTCTTGCACACATGTACATGCATTCGATATTCTATTTCAAGACAAGAGTTCTCAAGTAACTTAAGTTACTGCATTCTCATGCATATGATCAACCCATAGAGAGTGACACCAAAATCACTCTTCTTTGCACAAAACCTACCAAAATCCTAAGGGTTTCTATGTAACCTAAGAACTCATGGCATACATTTCAAGTGATTCTATGAAGAGGGGCTTTAATCCCTCTATGCTCATGGAGATAGGGTTGCCAAGAAGACAAGGGGCAACCAAAAAACAAGGTCTCTCAATGAATTCATCAACGTCAAACTCAAAGAAGGCGAATCCAAAGACTCACGAGTAGTTTAAGATTTTAAATATAAAATAAATAGGCAGAAGTCCCAAGGAAAGTGCCCCCCTTCCCCCTATTAAAATGTATTTCAATTATATTGTATCTAAACTCCAAAGTTCAAAATACTCTTCTATGTTCCGCGAATGAATGGATAAATGAATGAATGTTTCCTAACCAATGGTATGGTATCTGCATAAAAGGGCAAAGCCCCTATCTCCAAAAAGTGAGCCAAATACATCATATTTAGTCTAATTCTCAAGAAGGGGCACCCCTAAGGCATGTATCGCATAAAGCTTTATAAATATTTAATACTAACTTGTGGCTTGTGATCCTGTTTTCCTATTTCTTTCTTTTTCTTTTACAGAAATATCAGCATCCACCTAGAGACCCAATCATTACCTGGCAAAAGAGCTTTGCTAATGGTAGCCAACCCTGATGAGACCTCCCCAGTCTCACGAGAGAAAGTAAACAAGATGATAACTAAGATTAATGAAATGTTCAAGCTCATCCAAGCTATAGCAATGAAAGATACTACTTCAACCCCATCATCATCAGTAGTTTTCCCTAAAGACACTGAAACTGCCAACCCAAGAATTATGCTCCAATCTGACACAAAGGGGAAAAGCAAGGAGAACTCCAGATGGGCCAACACCGAAGATGAAAAAACTATACTGCTCTCGCCTGCTGTGAAAATAACTCCCTTACACCCTCTTAGCTTGAAAATCTAAGGGTTTGAAGACTTATTGTGAAGCTTCCATGGCCATGACGCTTTTGAGCTCACCTCCTATGATGAGCTGTGTTTCTTCCCGAACTACCCAAGACCAGCCAAGTTTAAAATGTGATTTCACTCTAAAAGTGTAATCTTAATCCCCTAATTAAGTATTTGTTAGCCCCAATATATTTATTAGAATAGGTTTTTAGTAATAAATTGTTCTAAACTATTTTTCTCTTTACATTGAAGGTTTTTGGGGCTAAAACGGCCAAAAATAGGAAGACCAATCTATCAGCAGTTTGATCGCCTTGTGGATCGTTCGATCGGCCTATTGATTGCATGATGACCATTCGTTCGGTGACGTCGGAAATGCCTCTGTTTGTCCTTCTGCAGCAACATCCTTCCATTTAGAGTCAAAACTTCAGAGGAGTATTTTATCGATTAATCGATTGTTTGATCGGTGAAGTCAGAAATGGCCTTTACAGCAAAAATGATCGAAACTTTAGAGAGGGTCCGTTACCAATCAATCGGCCGTTCGATCTCATTTTGACCATTTGATCAGTCGATACAGAATTCACAAGTATAAAAGCTGTGTGTGCAAGAAAAATAGAGAGAATGTTTTTTGTTAGGGTTTTGTGCGGTCGAGAATAGGGAAAACCAAGGGGAATGTTTTATTTTGGGTGTATTTTGATTTATATTGTTTTAGTTAGGATTTAGTAAGGTTTTTGGTGAGATTTTTGTCATTCTTCCTTGTAATTTTCCATATATTTTCCTTGTTCAATATATATTTGAGATTTCCAGATTCAAATGTTTGTTGTGTGTTTTGGCAAGCTCTCCATGGATTCATCTAGCTAACTTAATTGTTTGGGTGCAAATGTGAAGATCTACCAAGAAAAGCATGGGAAATGAAAGGGGAGTTCCTAAATCTCATTGAATATTTATTTTGCATTTATTCTCTATTATTTTGGAATTAATTGTTGTAAAAATCTTAGATCTATAATCATAGTTAGTAACATGTGATTTATTTCTAAGAACCCATCAAAGGTGATAAAATGTAATTCTACATTAATTAGAGAAAGCTAGACTTTCAAAGCTAAATCTCCCAAATCAAGGATCCTTTGGAAGATCCCTGATTTGAGTTAATCCAATCTCTCCCTTTCAAATTTCATACTAGAATTGGTACATTGAAACAATTGCACCAAAACCCCTTTATATTCAATTTAAATCCCTATTTGCTCTCATTCGAATTTCCATTGGACTAAAATTAATTTAGCTTCAATTGTTGTAGTTGTAGTAAAATTCTCAAGTTCATCATGTTGTTTCAATTAGATTTTAATTGCTTAAATTAGTAGTTTAATTAGCATTTTCAATTAATTGCCTAGGTGATAGTAAAAACTCATCAACAAAACTTCTAAAGATTTTCGGTCTGATTTTAGTCACCATAGAATCAATTCCATCTTTGTGTTGCAATTTCAATTTGAACAATTCCAAAATTGCACTCGATTTTATTGCTGGATTGGTACAAATCCCTTGGGAGAACACAATAATGGGGAATGCCTCCATTTAAACTACAATCGCTTTCGACATGTTAGTTGAAGGCAAATCAAGTTTATGGCGTCATTGCCAGGGATTTGAAAGAACTAGCAAATTGTAGAAAATAAAAATAAAAATTGCAAAAACAAGGTGGGAATTGATCACCCGCCTACGAGGGAAGCATCTACGACTTCGAGCCAAGGTAATTTCTTCAAACTTTATTGTGAATATCGTGCTAGGATTTTTATTTCTTTCTTTTCAATAGTTTCTTTTGTTTGATTAATTAGTTACATTGCATATTACTAGGAGCATTAGAGGAGACATGACAGTGTGTGCTTTATTTACTAATTGGTAGTATTTTCTAGCATGTGGAGTAAGAGGTTGGAGTTAAAAAGCCGTTGTCCGGTGAATTGAGAAAAAACTATTGTTCGGCATTGATATTGCTTGTGTATGATGTGTTGACAAAGATTGAGACATAATATTTGTGCATTGCATATGCATGCCCTAAACATAAGGCCAGGTATGATGCAAATGCTTCCTCAATTTCATGAGATAGATTCGGAAAGGCCTTATGCCTTAATAAAGGAATTCGAGGATGCATGCTCATTAGTGATGGACAACTCTTGTCCAAGGAAAAAAAATTTTCTCTAACTTTTTCCCTGTTGTTTAAAGGACACAGCTAAGACGTGGTTCAATTCTTTGAGACCATTTTCTATCCACTATTGGCAAACTCTTCAAGGAGAGTTTTTGAAAAAGTTTTTTTTTAGAAAATAGAACAGAGGCATTTAGATGCCAAATCTCACTGTTTTCTCCTATGTTGGAAGAATCATTTTTTCAATGTTGGGAGCGTTTCAAAGAGCTCCTATTCTCTTGCCCACATCATGGCTTTGTTGAGTGGCACGTCATTAACACCTTCTATGCTTCCTTTATGCCCCAACTTAAAAAATTTGTTGAGACAATGTATGCGAGTACTTTCATGGATAAGCAACCTCATGAAGCTTATTCCTACTTTGATTACCTCGCTAATTTGGCTCGCGATTGGGCAACCATCGAGACCCAAAATCCCAAGGGTAGACCCAACACACAAGGAGGGGCGAAATACCAATTGAGAAAGGTAGATGATATAAATGCTAGGCTTGCCACCATGGCAAGAAAACTAGAGGCCTTAGAGTTAGAAGGTGAATTCGATAGAGAGTGAAGAACCGAAAGAAGTGGGTTGTGTTGTCTGTGATACCAAAGAGCATGATACCATGTCGTGCCGGGTTATCCCGGGTATTAAGGAAGCCTTGCATGGCCAGGTCATTGCTATTGGCCACTATAATCGAGGAGGGAGAAACCCCTACTCCAACACCTATAACTCGGGATGGAGGGATCATCCTAATTTTGAATGGCGCAATGAGAGGACTTCCAATTCCCAAGCTTATCAAGGAGGGTATGACAACCCTCAATCTTATCAAGCACCTCCCCCACCATCACAACTACAACAATACCAACCTCCACTGGTTACATCATTCCCAACCTAACCAAAACCATTCTAACCTCCACCTCAAGCTCATTCTAACTTATATCAACCCCCGCATACAAGGCCGTTGGAGGACACCCTCCAACAATTTATTTAAACCCAAGGAGGGGTAAATTCGAGGGTTAATAAGACATTGGATGACATCAAGAGTTAATTGACTCTTCTCACATAAGCATTAACCCTTACTGAGAAAGGTAAGTTACTCGCACAACCTTAACCAAACCCATCTAAGCATGTGCAGTCCACTGAAACTTTGAACTAACCATCTACTAGCCACGAGTAAGTACAAGCCATCACCACTTTGAGAAGTGATAAGACTATTGACAAGACCATCCTTTCTATTGATCCTAAGGGTAAGGAGGAGGCGTCTAAGGTAGTGGAGGGTTCGGTTGAGAGAGAGAGAGAGAGAGAAAGGGAGAGCCTAGTGAAAAGAAAGAGGGTGAGAGGGTGTTGAGTGTGGAGGGGGAGAAAAGTGAGAAAGGGAAGAGAGAGAAAGATAATGTTGAGAGGAAAGAAAAGAGTGGGTCCATACCCAATAGTGAGGAAGCTTTGAGAGAGAAACGTGAGATCTTGGCTCACGCCCCATTCCCCCACCAGTTAGCTAAACCCAAGAACCATTTAAGTTCTAAGATTTATGAGACTTTCAAGCAAGTTAAAATAAATCTACATCTCTTGGTAGCCATAAAACAAGTACCCTCTTATGCTAAATTTCTTAAAGATTTATGCACTGTTAAGAGGAGATTGAATGTGAGAAAGAATGCCTTTCTTGCTAAAGATGTCAATTCCGTGGTCCAAGTCAAGACCCCGCCCAAGTATAAAGATCCAGGTTGTCCTACCGTGATGTGCATCATAAGGGACCATAGGATAGAGGGTTGCCTTTGGACTTAGGGTCGAGTGTGAATTTGTTGCAATACTTGGTGTATGAGTAACTTGGATTAGGTGAGCTTAAACCTACTAGGATCACACTCCAACTAGCGGATCGCTCTATCAGAGCCCCAAGGGGGATAGTGGAGGATGTCTTGGTGCAAGTTGAGAAGTTTTATTACCCGGCTGATTTTGTGGTCTTAGATATCCAACTGGTAGTGGACCCTAATGCCCAAAACCATATTCCTGTCATTTTGGGTAGACGTTTCCTAGCCACATGTGATGCCATCATCCATGTGCGAAGGGGTCTTTTGAAATTGTCCTTCGAAAATATGTCGGTTGAGCTTAACATGTTTAATGCGGGGAGACAATCGGGGGATTTAGAGGATGTCCAGAAAGTGAACCCAATCGACTCTATAGTGCAAGAGCACTTTAAGAGGCATAGTGTAGAAGACCCATTGGCTAGAATGTTGATGTTTGGTAAGGGTCTTGATTGCTTGGAAAGTGAGGAAGACAAGGATGTTGTTAGTGAGGATAGCGGTCTAGAGGTTTGTCCTATAATGTCGGCGGGTCATTGGACCCCCACTTTTAAGCCTTTGACCCCTAATCCCATGAAGCCCCAACCATTTGAAGTATAGGCTCCTACACCTAATAGGAATCCTTTGCCTTCTACCCTCAAATATGCATTTTTGGGTGAGGGTGAATCTTATCTCATAGTGATATCTTTATCACTAACGGAGGCTTAAGAAAAGAGCTTGTTGGAGGTGCTCAAGAAGCACCATAAGGACATAGGTTGGACAATTGCCGATGTATATGGCATTAGCCCTCTTATATGCACTCACCACATTTATTTTGAGGAAGAGGCTAAGTCAGTGCGCCAAATGCAACGGCGATTGAACCCAACCATGAAAGAAGTTGTGAGGGGCGAAATACAAAAGCTCCTTGATGTGGGTATTATGTATCTAATTGCCGACTCTAAGTGGGTGAGTCCCACCCAAATGGTCCCCAAAAAGTTTGGGGTAACAATAGTTAAAAATGAGAACAATGAATTGATACCTACTTGAATTCAAACTGGGTGGCGTATGTGTACTAACTACTGTCGCTTTAATGCCGCAACCACCAAAGATCATTTTTCCCTTCCCTTTCTTGAGCATGTCTTAGAGAGGGTAGTGGGACAAGCTTTTAATTGTTTCTTGGGTGGTTACTCCAGCTATAACCAATTAGTGATAGCCACGGAAGACCAAGACAAGACCACATTCATATGCCGATTTGGCACCTATGCTTATAAACACATACTCTTTGGGCTATGTAATGCTCCCGCCACATTTCAAAGATGTATGATTAGCATTTTTAGTGATATGGTGGAGTGAATTTTGGAGGTCTTTATGGATGATTTTTCGGTGTATGGGGACACCTATGATAAATGTCTTGAAAATCTAGAGTCGATACTTAAGAGATGTGAGGTGAGTAATCTCGTTTTGAATTGGGAGAAGTGTCACTTCATGGTGACACATGGTATAGTTCTTGGCCACATCATTTTCGGAAGGGGTATTGAGGTAGATCCCGCTAAGGTTAAGCTTATTCAAAAGCTACTTGCCCCCAGGAACGTTAAGGATGTGATGTCATTTCTTGGGCATGTCAGTTTTTACCATCATTTCATTCAATCTTTTGGTGCCATTTCTAGGCCTCTATGTGCCTTTTTGGCAAAAGACGTTCCATTTGAGTGTGTAAGCACCCCATTTTTGACCGCTCGGCAGTCTACGCTCCGTCCAGACTTGTACTCCAGTCAATATGGATGTATTCTAATCGAAACCAACTCTCCAGGTCTAAATCCTATCTGTCCATCGCTTCGCGGTTCCACCAGACCCAAATAGAGGTAAAATGACCAAAATGCCCTTAGGGGCATTGTCGTTTCCAATTCCAACTCCAATCCCTCTCTCGAGACAATTGATTCCTCGATACGGTAAATTTATTCCAAATCAGGCACGTCTTTCCGAAGACGGTAAGTCCCCTTTCCAATTCTAACCCCTCTCTCTCGACAGTTTATTCCTCGAGATGGTTTCAAATCAGGCACGTCTTACCAAAGACGATAAGTCCCCTTTCCAATTCCAATCCCTCTCTTGAGACAGTTTATTCCTCGAGACGATTCCAAATCAGGCACGTCTTTCTGAAGATGGTAAGTCCCCTTTCCAATTCCAATCCCTCTCTCGAGATAGTTTATTCCTCGAGACGGTTCTAAATCAGGCACGTCTTTCTGAAGACGATAAGTCCCCTTTCCAATTCCAATCCCTTTCTCGAGACAGTTTATTCCTTGAGACGGTTCCAAATCAGGCACGTCTTTCCGAAGACGGTAAGTCCGCTTTCCAATTCCAATCTCTCTCTCGAGACAGTTAATTCCTCGAGATGGTTCCAAATTAGGCACGTCTTTCTAGAGACGACAAGTCCCCTTTCCAATTTCAATCCCTCTCTCGAGACAGTTTATTCCTCAAGACAGTTCCAAATCAGGCACGTCTTTCCGAAGACGGTAAGTCCCCTTTCCAATTCCAATCTCTCTCTCGAGACAGTTTATTCCTCGAGACGGTTCCAAATCAAGCACGTCTTTCTGAAGACGATAAGTTCCCTTTCCAATTCCAATCCCTCTCTCGAGACAGTTTATTCCTTGAGACGTTTCCAAATTAGGCACGTCTTTTCAAAGATGATAAGTCCTCTTTCCAATTCCAATCCCTCTCTCGAGACAGTTTATCCCTCAAGACTGTTCCAAATCAGGCACATCTTTCCAAAGACTATAAGACCCATTTCCAATCCCTCTTTCGAGATAGTTTATTCCTCGAGACGTTTCCAAATCAGGCACATCTTTCCGAAGACGATAAGACCCCTTTCCAATTCCAATCCCTCTCTCGAGATAGTTTATTACTTGAGACGGTTCGGCACGTTTTTGAAGAAAATCTCTTCGAAACGGTAAGTCCCTTTAAACTTGTCAACTAGGACGAGACCCCAAGTCCCCTAGATGGTAGAACGATCCACCTTTGGCGCCTGCTAGCCCGCCAATGCAGAAATGTTCATTTTGGCACGCGTTTTGAGAAAGTTGACTTCTTAGGCGCTAAGTTCCTTTAGTAGCTTCCTGAGATCAGGCAGTCTTAGGAATGATCGCGAACCGTCAGAGTAGCGGAAATAGCCGCAAACAAGTCGATATAGGGAATTGCCAACAAACCCCTGTGTCACGACGACCACCGTCAGAGTGGCGGAAACACTCAAAACCCAGGTCAACACCGGTGCCTGCTAGCCCACTTCGGTGAAAAATGACCAAACTGCCCCTTAGGCCAATTCTGAGACTTTTCGGTCAAGTTGACCATTTCGCCCGTAGGCATCCGAACGCCTCGGGAACCACACCGGCTCTGGGTATCAAACCGGTAATCTCTTGAGATTGCTTCTTATAGTATTCTCAACCTTCCTCTATCTTTCCAGATCATTCCGAGTCAGTTCCGGCAAACCCGATACAAAATGACCGTTTTGCCCCTGGTGGGCCGGTCTCCTTTTTCGACCACACCGGCTCTGGGTATCAAACCGGTAACCTTCTGAGATTGCTTTTTATAGTGTTCTCAACCTCCCTTTATCTTTTCGGATCATTCCGAGTCAATTTCGGCAAACCCGGTACAAAATGACCGTTTTGCCCTTGGTGGGCCGGTCTCATTTTCCGACCACACCGACTCTGAGAATCAAACCAATAACCTTTGGGAACATTCTGAATAATGTTTCCAAATCTCGAGTCTTCTTCCGGGATAGTCTGAGTCCGTCCCGGTAGCTTTCCGGTCCGATTGACCGTTTTGCCCCTAACTGCCCGGTCAACCCCTCCAACACATTCTATCCTCATTTTCCAAGTCACATACCTCTGAGACACTATTCTAAGTGTTCCTGCCCTTTTCCCGGCCTTCCGGGTCATTCCCGGTCCCTTAAATCTTTCCCGGACTTTCCGGAGTTACTCCTAGTGAAGCTAGGCTAAAAATTGCATGGTAGTCACTAGTACAGGCGCCCAAGTCTAGTCAAAGATACGTTGCTTGCCGACTTTAAATATTTCCTAAATGGCTGGCACCACTAGTAGTGGCACCAAGCTAAAAAATGGCCTGGCGCCACTCCTAGTGGCGCTAGTGTAATGTTTGGCCTAGCGCCACTGCAACAGGCGTCAGTGCATTCCTCTCTCTATAAATACAGAGCCTCTTCCAGCGTGAAAGAGGTTCGCAAACTAGGTCTAAAAACGCCAACATTTGATATACAGAGCTCGAACACTCCAAAAACCCTAGCCTCCCTAAGTTTTCCAAACCCTAGCCACCATACACTAAACCCTAGCCTTCTATACACTCATACACACCCTCATACACTTATACACTAGCCTCCAATCTTCCTTCAAAGACTTGAAGAGCTGCAATCTGAAGTTTGAAGATTGAAGACAACTCTTGAGGGTTGAAGATGAAGATCAAGTCGAAGACCGAAGACAAGCAAGCCACGCAAAATAAACAAGACATACGGTAAGCTTTCTCTTTAAATTTTCGCACTTCCCCCCTCTCTCTTCTCTCTCCTAACCCACTTGGGTTTTCTCTATTTTAATCCCCCATCTTTTCCCCCCCTTTCTTTGCATGCTTCAAACAAGGGGACTCTCGGTCCATGTGAAGGATTAGACTATCGGAGGGTAACCGTGTCGGGGGCTTTCCTTTAGGCTAACCGGAGACCACGTGGGTTCGGCCCCCTTGATTATGTGGTGAAGCCTTAACCTTGTATGTTCACGACCCCAAACTTGCATTGTGCATATCATGATCTTGCATCTTCTAAAAATCATTTTCAAACTCGTTTTCAAAACTTGCATTCAACTTGTTTTCAAAATTGCATCAAAATCTCCTTTTTCAAAACATGTTTTCAAAATCACAATCCTAGGGTGATTCTAGCTTTTCCATGGCTAGGGTTGCTTTAGGAAAGTGTTACATTCAAAGTGACCAATATGGTCCATATTTTCAACCCTTGTTGTTTTCAAAACCACTTTCTTAAAGTGGTTCTAGCCTTCTTATGGTTAGAATTGCTTTAGGAAAGTGAGATATTTTTACACCTTCTAAAAACTCTATTTTCAAAAATCTCTTTTCCTAAAACCTCATCTTTCAACGTGTTTTCTAAAAACTCTCATTTCCAAAGTTGTTTTCAAGAACTCCTTCCAAAAATCTATTTTCCAAAACTTCTCTTTTTAAACTCCTTTCCAAAATGCTCTCTTCAAGGTCCACTTTCCAAAAATGTTCTCTCGGTTTCCTTTTTAGAAAAACCTCTTCCTAAATCTTTTTCTTAAAAATCTCTTTCAAAAAACTCCTCACTAGGATCTCTTTCAAAAAACTCCTTCTTCTCAAAATTCACTTTCTAAAAACGCTCCCTAAATTCACTTTCCAAAAACTCTTTCCAACAATCTTCTTCCAAAAATCTTTCTAAAAACTTTCTTCCCAAAATTTTCCCTCTAGAAACTCCTCTCTAGGATTTCCTTCCAAAAACTTGTTTCCAAAAATACACTTTCCAAAAATCTGTTTCTTTAGAGCCCAAGTCAAGCCTTAGAGCTAACAATTAGGAAACCCTAATTTTCTTTCTAAAAACATGGTTTTCAAACTTGCCTTAAAACCTAGGTTTCCAAAACCTCTTGTTTTCTACGTCAAAACTATACATATTGCCAAAACCTATTTTCTATGTCAAAATTGTAGTCTTCCAAATCTAGGGTTTCTAAAACCTCCCTTTCTAAATCCTTGCCAAATCCTATCTTCCCTTTAGGAAACCAAATCCCATTTTTCCTTTAGGAAACCAAATCCAATCTCCTGTTTAGGAAACTAGATCCAATCCTCCGTTTTTGGGGACAAAATCAAACATTTCTTCTTAGAAACAAAATCCAATCCCTTCCTAGTCCAACTCTTTCCTAATTCACCTCTTTCCTAATCTTCTACTTTCCTAAATCTTAAGTTTCTAAAACTTGAACATAAAAATCTTTCCTAAATTTTAAAACTCAACTTCCACATCTTTCCTAATTCAACCAGTTCCTAATTCTACCCCTTTCCAAGTCTTAACTTTCCAAGTCCGAGTTTTCAAATCTTTTCTAAATTCAAACCTTTCCTAATCTCAAGATTTTCTAAAGCTCTAAAACTTTCTAAATCCTAAACTTTCTAAATTTCAAATTTTTCCAAATTCAAAGTTTTCTAAATTCAAAACTTTCTCAAGTTAAATCTTCCTAAACCTCTAACCTTTCTAAATTCTAAACTTCCCTAAACTCCCAATCTTTCCAAATCTAAAACTTTCTAAACTTAAAACTTTCTTATTTTCAAAACTTCCCTATTTTCAAAATCTTTCCTCTTTCAAAACCTTTCTTAAAATGAAAGTTTCTTATTTTCAAAACCTTTCTTAAAATGAAACTTTCTTAATTCAAAACTTTTCTAAGTTATAACCTTTCTTAATTCAAAACTTTCCTATTTCAAAACTGTCTTAAAACCAAACCTTTCCTAATTTCAAAACTTTTTCTAATTTCAAAGTTTTTCTAATTCGAAAACTTTCCTAAATTGAAACTTTTCTAATTCGAATCTTTTCTAAATCCAATCTTTCCTAATCTTCCAAATTCAACATTCGAGTCAAATCTTTTCTTAAAACTCTTCCAAGTCAAATATTTCTTAAGTCTCTTCTCTTTCCTAAGTCTAGGTTTCTTAAACCTCTATCTTTCCAAAATAAGTCTAAATCTTTCTTCCAAGTTCTATCTTTTCAAATCAAAATCCAATCTCTTCAATTCCAAAATTCTCAATTCCAATTTCCAATCTTCTATTCTAAAGTTCAAATCAAATCCTTTTTCCAATCAATCTCTCAATCTTCCAATCCAATTTCCAACTCAATCTTTTTCTTCCAATCATATTTTCTATTTTCAATTAGACTCTTGTCCGAACTACGACTGACCTGATTCCTTCAAAAGGATATGTAGGCAACCCTCATGGGTGCAGTCACAATTTCTTTCAAATTTCAAATTCCACCACATTTTTCAAATCTCAAATTCCACAATATTTTTCAAACTTCTATTTCTACAACTTGTTTCCAATCTCCAATCCTATAATTTTCTTCAAGTTTCCAATTCCAAGATCTATTTCTATTTCCAATCTTCAATTTTCAATTCCCAAAATCTTCTTTCCAAATTCAAACATCTATCTCTTCCTTTTCAAATCAAATCAAATCTCTTTCCAAATCTATTTTTCAATTCTCTTTTCTTGCACTTGCATATCATGCATCATGTTTTTCTAAACATTGTTTTTCAAAGTGGATAGGATTGAACATTAGTTAGTTAAAGACTCTCATAGGTGAATTTAGGGTAGATTGACATGTAGGTACCGAAAGGGCGGGGTAGGGTGATGGCTTAGTGCATCTTCCCTACACGTAACCAACCTCCGAACCTAGAATCACTGATTTCAGGGACCAAAAGGATTTATTTTTCCAAAAAGGGCTAAATGTTTTCCAAAGGTTGCTAAACAACCCGTTTTCCTAAAACCCTCTCTTGAGGAGATATTTTCAAAATCGTTTCCAAAAACCCTAAGTATAGTCTTCGGATTGTGCTTAGTTTTTAGGTGACCTAACTCACCTTAATCAAGTTAGGTGGCGACTCCGAATCTTTTCTAAAAACCCTTTATTCAAATCAATTTTCAATTCAAATTTAGTCGCACTCATTCTTCTAGGAGGTTGAGTTCTAACGAGAGAGTACATTATTTTTCCTGCTTGTGTGAGTATTCCTCGAGTGCGAAAAATCTGGACATGAAAGAGTGGACTTCATCTTGTTAACTAGCATTTCACAAATTAAAAAATCACTTGACTATGGCTCCCATAATCCAACCTTTGGATTGAAGCCTACTTTTTGAACTTATGTGTGATGCTAGTGACTTTGTCGTAAGGGCCGTTCTAGGCCAAAGAAACAATAAGAAACCTCATGTACTTCATTATGCGAGCAAAACATTGAATAAGGCCCAAGTTAATTACACGACCACCGAGAAGGAATTGTTGGCCATCGTCTTTGCTTTGGATAAGTTTTGATCGTACTTAGTGGGGTCTAGGTGATAGTTTTCACCGACCACGCTGCGCTTAAATACCTCTTGTCCAAACAAGATGCAAAGCCTAAATTGATTAGGTGGATTCTCCTTCTTCAAAAATTTAATCTTGAAATTAAGGACAAAAAGGGAGTGAAAAACGTTGTTGCGGATCATTTATCTCGCCTCCCTTTTGAGCACCCTACAAAAGATAGCTCTCTCATTTGTGAGACTTTCCCCGATGAACAACTTATGTCTTGCAATGCCGTGAATCATGCCTTAACTCCATGGTATGCCAATGTGGCTAACTTTTTAGCCACAAAAGCAATCCGTTCTCATTGGTCCTCATTGGACAAGAGGCGATTCTTTTAACTAGTGAAGCAATTCTTTTGGGATGAGCCTTACTTGTTTAAATATTGCTCGGATCAAGTTGTGAGGCGATATGTGCCAAATGATAAATTCCAAAGTGTAATGGGATTTTATCATTCTCATACTTATGGGGGCCATTTCTCATTGAAAAAAACTGTGGCCAAGATTTTACAAAGTGGACTTCACAGGCCTACAATGTTTAAAGATGTTCATTCTTTTTGTGTGGCTTGTGATATATGCCAAAGGCTAGGGAGCCTTACTAGGAAACATATGATGCTCCTTAATCCTATTCTTGTTGTGTAAGTTTTTGACTGTTGGGGTATTGGCTTTATGGGTCCTTTCTCTAGTTCTTTTGGGTATCTTTACATCCTAGTGGCAACTGACTATGTTTTAAAGTGGGTAGAGGCTATTCCGACACAAACCAATGACCATCATGTTGTGGTCAAATTTTTAAAAGAATACATCTTTTCCTAGTTCGGTATGCCTCGAGCCATCATAAGTGATGGTGACTCTCATTTTTGTAATAAGCCAATAAGGGTACTCATAAGAAAATATGGCATTGTTCACAAGATTGGCTTGCCATACCACCCCCAAACTCAAGGCCAAGTCGAATTAGCCAATCGAGAAATCAAGATAATCCTAGAAAAGACGGTTAATTTGTCTCAAAAGGATTGGTTTTTGCGCTTAATCAATGCGTTGTGGGCCTATCGAATGGCTTAGAAAATCATTCTTGGTGCGTCCATGTACCATCTTGTACATGCAAAAGCATGTCACCTCTTGGTTGAAGTAGAACACAAGGCATATTGGACAATTTGACAATATAATGAGGGGTTGGGTGAAATCGGTGACCATCGTAAGCTACAATTGAATGAACTTGATGAAATAAGAAATGATGCATATGAGAACACAAACTTTCAAAGGCCAAGATGAAAGTCCGTCATAACTAACACATTTAGCAAAAAACTTTTAATGTTGGTCAAAAGGTTCTTCTCTATAACTCCCGGTTACATCTCTTTTTGAAAAAGTTGAGAAGTAAATGGTCCGGCCCCTATCAAATCCAGGAAATTTTTTCCTATGGTGCTATTGAGGTGCAAAATCTTAACAACGACACACCTTTCAAGGTCAATGGGCAAAATTTAAAGCCCTATTTTGAGCCTTTCTGTGGCGAGGTAGATTGTGTGGATCTCATTGATCCACTAGTCTTGATTTGATAATGGTTTGATTAAGCCCCCCCCCCCCCCCCCCCCCCCCCCCCCAGGCCTTGTTTTGTCCCGGTCTAAATTGTGTTTTTGCTTTGAGGACAATGCAATCTCTTAAGTAGGGGGTGGATGAGCTTGTTTGGAACTCTTTCTTTGTATAAATCTGTAGCTTTTGTAGGTTTTTATTATGTACATTCGTAGTCTTTTTAGTGTGGAGTTGTTGTTTTACATTTTCGTGATTTTTCTAGGTTTTTCTCTGTTTTTCGAAAAATTTTCTAATTTATCGCAGTCTAGGGTTTAGATGCATCTTGTACACACATAGCATATCATTATATCATGTTTATATCTTAAACCCTATTGTGATATAGTGGACTATATTTTGAGCTTTTTCTATTGTATATCCTTTCTGTATGACCTTTATCTCTATTCTGTATTTTTGGATTGTTTAGATATAGGTGTCCTCAGACATTGGTATATTTTGTTCACTTGTACTGTTCTAATGGAGATTTTGGTATTGTATGGTATTGTTATTAGTTTTCTTTACGTTCATACATCTATTCCTATCTCTCTTTATATACACTTTTTCAATTATTGTGATGGATGTGTTGACCTTTCATTTCTGATGCACCGCACCACTAGTTGTGACAGTATAACACAACTTAAGTTGTGATGAACTCATTTTCTTACTTCGAACTCCATGTAGAGTGCTTAATTCATGCATTAGTAGAAAGTTATACATTTTAAGCACAAGTTAATGTTTGTGACATCATTTGTTACTTGATTTTGCATTTTCACCCTTACTTAGTGGAGATTATTACCTTATGAGCTTTAAAGTATTTACCGCCTTTCGAAGCGTTTACATTTACTCAAGCATTGATCTTTCACCCTTATTTCTCTTGAATAACTTCATTATGCTTGCATTTGTTTTATAAGATGAGTTTTGATCTTAACATTGACACTTTTTACTCTATAGAATGTTACAATTTGGCACCTTAGACGTGATTCTAGGCCCATTTCCTTCTTGATAGCCATTAACTCTCTTTTTATTTTGCCATGTGCCCCTTTATTTCATTTGTCACCAAATTCTTCTTTGAGAGATACAATTGTGGTAGTGGTATGCCATTTCCCTTACATCTACAGGGAAAAAAGATATATATATATATATAAAGAGAGAGAAAAGAAAAGAAAAAAAAAAGAAGTAGAAAAAGATATTTAAAAAAAAAGAGAAGAAATGGAAGAGATTGGGTGGGAAGGTCAATAGAATAGTTCGTATATGGCACAGTTGAAAGTATTAAACTGAAAAAAGGGAGTATTATATGGGTTGGCAACAAAGTAAAGAAAGAGGAAATCGTAAAAATTGAAAATGTTCATGTATATGAAGACTTGGGTGCATAAAAGGGAGGAGTTGGAAATGATATTCATTCATTATCTTATATACTCATGAGTTGATTTGTACTTACTTTTCATCATTCTTACCTTATACCTCTTCGCCTTTCAAATCACTTAATTGACTCAAGGATGCTTGATTGTAATTCCCATTAGAGTAAAAGCTTTATCTTGTCAATTCTTTGAATCACTACTCATCTATGAATGTCCCTTCATGAAGTTATGCCAAAGTCGATATACTAACCTTTTTACCAGTTCTTGTATTGGATATGTTCATTTGTATTAACTGCAACACTTACTCCATTGGTGAACATGTCATTGTGAATACCATGTGAGTCTTTAATTCCAAGCGTATGCCCATGAAGATTGAATCAAAGCTTTAAAGGGTTGGATTTGCTTAAGAGAGTTGCATTTGTGTTGTTCAGCATGACTCTTCACCCATACATATGAACCTCTGTTTTGTATGACTTTTTGTGTACTCATACATTTGTTTGAAGTTTGGAGTGTATCCATCGAATTCTTGAGGGTGTAGTGCATATTTTTCCTCAATTTTATCTTCAATTACTGTTCACAAAATAAAAAAAGATATTTATGGGTATTATCACAGTAAACCCTCACGAGACACCACTCGTCCACTAGGGATAACCTAGGGGTTTAAAGGCTTGGTGCATACGCTAAATGCACCCGGGATTCCCCCAAAAGAGGACTTTGCTTTCTGTACATATCTCTTCTTTTATATATTTTTGCTAGGCACTAGCAAAAGCTAAGTTGGGGGGTGTTGATTCTATTCTAAAAGTGTAATCTTAATCCCCTAATTAAGTATTTGTTAGCCCCAACATGTTTATTAGAATAATTTTTTAGCAATAAAATGTTCTAAACTATTTTTCTCTTTGTATTGTAGGTTTTTGGGGCTAAAATGGGCAAAAATAGGTAGACCGATCGATCAGCCGTTTGATCGCCTTATGGACCGTTCGATTGGCTAATCAATTGCATGATGACCATTCGATCGGTGACGTCAGAAATGCCTCTATTCGACCTTTTGCAGCACTGTCCTTCCATTTAGAGTCAAAATTTCAGAGGAGTTGTTTTATCAATCGATCGACCATTCGATCGGTGACGTCGGAAATGGCTTTTGCAGCAAAAATGATTGAAACTTCAGAGAAGGTCCATTACTAATTGATCGGCTGTTTGATCGCCATGGACTATTTGATCGGCCACTAGATTGCTATGTACCGTTCGATCAGCCGTTCGATCGCATTTTGACCGTTCAATCGGTCGATACAGAATTCGCTTGTATAAAAGCTGTGTGTGGGAAAAACATAGAGAATGTTTTTTGTTAGGGTTTTGTGTAGTCGAGAATAGGGAAAACCAAGGGGAATGTTTTGTTATGGATGTATTTTGATTTGTATTGTTGTAGTTAGGATTTAGTAAAGTTTTTGGTGAGAT
Organism: Euryodendron excelsum; assembly: GCA_033060915.1. Lineage (NCBI taxonomy): Eukaryota > Viridiplantae > Streptophyta > Magnoliopsida > Ericales > Pentaphylacaceae > Euryodendron > Euryodendron excelsum. The sequence continues at coordinate 34,437,382 of CM065387.1, forward strand.
TTTTGTCATTCTTCCTTGTAATCTTCCATATATTTTCCTTGTTCAATATATATTTTAGATTTGTAGATTTAGATGTTAGTTGTGTGTTTTGGCAAGCTCTCCATGGATTCATCTAGTTAACTTCATTATTTGGGTGCAAATGTAAAGATCTTCAAGGAAAGCATGGGAAATGAAAGAGTAGTTTCTAAATCTCATTGAATATTTATTTTGTATTTATTCTCTATTATTTTGGAATTGATTATTATAGAAATCTTAGATCTATAATCATAGTTAGTAACATGTGATTTATTTCTAAAAACCTATCAAAGGCGATAAAATCTAATTCCAAATTAATTAGAGAAACCTAGACTTTCAAAGCTAAATCTCCCGAATCAAGGATCCTTTAAAAGATCCTTGATTTGAGTTAATCCAAACCCTCCCTTCCAAATTCCATGCTAGAATTGGTAGATTGAAACAATTGTACACAAACCCCTTTATATTCGATTTAAATCCCTATTTGCTCTCATTCGAATTTCCATTGGACTAAAATTAATTTAGCTTTATTTGTTGTAGTTGTAGTACAATTCTCAAGTTCATCATGTTGTTTCAATTAGATTTTAATTGCTCAAATTAGTAGTTTAATTAGCATTTTCAATTAATTGCCTAGGTGATAGTAAAAACTCATTAACAAAACTTCTAAAGATTTTCAGTCTAATTTTAGTCACCACAAATTGACTTCCATCCTTGTGTTACAATTTCAATTTGAACAATTCCTAAATTGCGCTCGTTTTTATTGCTAAATTGGTACAAATCCCTTAGGACAACACGATAATGGGGAATTCCTCCATTTAAACTACAGTGATCCTAGGAGATAAGGAAGCCTAGTAGAAGCAGTAGGTTTGAGCCTTTACCTTTTATTGCAAAAACCCAGAACCGCGGCCTACATTACAACCGTAACAATGTCCTCTCTGATAGAAAAAAGATTGCTTAATCTAAATGAACCAGACGTGTTGCCAAGGCAAAGGAATGGTACTAGGGGACAAACGCTCGCTAGAAGGCCGACTAAGGATGGTATGAATCTAAACTCTACTAAAAACAACATTAAATTTGAGCCTATGTATCACATTGATTTTCAAAACCCCATAAATTCGTCTACATTACGGTCCTGAAACAAAGCCTTCTCAAATTGAAAGACTGGCTACTTATTGCTTTGCCAAAGTTCGGGTAAGTCATTGCCTAAGCCCCCGAGGGTTAAGAGTTTAAGCCAAATGATCCTAGACACTAACCCAAAATAGAAAGTCAGAGTTGATCAGAAGGATGAGAAAGGTACGAAATGATATCATCCGATCAAGATAGGGTTGAACCAAAGGAGTGGCCAAACCCCTGAAAAAGAAAGAGTTGCCATTCCAAGGATGCAAAGCTCGACAGCACCTTACATATTCTGTTAACAATTATATCTCTCACATGTGCATGCATTTTTGTAAAAATTTCTGCATGAGCTTCGCATAGCTCCATGTAGAAACAGAAGTCAACAATACAATGTAATATAGTATCTAAAACATGTAATAAATATACATCATTAACATTATCCTTGTTCATGCATCTATCCAATATATCTGTTTGTCTAAATCATAAACATCTATCCTGTTTAAAGATTACAAATAAAATGGACTAACAAAAAACTAAACTCTGATACATATCCAGGACGTGGTGTGGAAAAGAAGATGGGCCTACAACAAGGGGCATTTGTCCAAGGGTTGAAATTAAGGTCCAGGTCAAAATCTCCAAAGCCCAGCTCAAGAGGTGGTGGCCGACTACTAGAAGTACCACCATCCTACAAAGAAGAAGAACTCCAGTTAGCAAAGTAGATAGACAACTAAATAAAGCAAGAATCAGAAAGAAGAAGAGAGTATGCCCCGCTGCCTCCCATCTGAGCCAACCGTGCAGTCAAAGTAGCTATCTCAATGTCGCGCTCAGATTTTTCGCACTCGAGGAATACTCACACAAGTGAGAAAAACACTGTATTCTCTCGTTAGAACTCACCCTCCTAGAAGAATGAGTGCGACTAGATTTGAATTGAAAAATGATTTGAATAAAGGCCTTTCAGAAAAGATTTGGAGTCGCCACCTAACTTGATTAAGGTGAGTTAGATCACCTAAAAACTAAGCATAATTCGAAGACTACACTTAAGGTTTTTGGAAAAAGGATTTTGAAAATATCTTCTCAAGAGAGGGTTTTTAAGAAAAATATGTTGTTTGGCAACCTTTGGAAAACATTTAGCCCTTTTTGAAAAATAACTCCTTTTGGCCTTTCGAAAACAGTGATCCTAAGTTCGGAGGTTAGTTACGTGTAGGGAAGACGCACTAAGCCATCACCCTACCCCGCCCTTTCGGTATCTACATGTCAATCTACCCTAGATTCACCTATGAGAGTTTTCAACTAACTAATGTTCAATCCAGCCTACTTTATAAAACAATGTTTAAAAAGATATGATGCATGATATGCAAGTGCAAGAAAGAGAGAGTCGGAAAATAGATTTGGAAAGAGATTTGAAAAGAAGAATTTGATTTGATTTGATTTGAAAATAAAGAGATAGAAGTTTGGATTTGAAAAAAAGATTTTGGAAATTGAAATTGAAGATTGAAAATAGAAATAGATCATGGAATTTGAAACTTGAAGAAAATCGTAAGATTGGAGATTGGAAAGAAGTTGTAGAAATAGAAATTTGAAAAATGTGTTGGAATTTGAGATTTGAAAAATGTTGTGACCGCATCCATGAGGGTTGCCTACGTATCCTTTTAGAGGAATCAGGTCAGTCGTAGTTTGGACAAGAGTCCGATAGAAGATAGAAGGTTGGATTGGAAGAAAGAGATTTTGATTGGAAAAATGATTTGATTTGAACTTAGAATAGAGGATTGAAAATTGAAATTTAGAATTTTGGAATTGAAGTGATTGAATTTTGATTTGAAAAGATAGAACTTGGAAGAAAGATTTAGACTTATTTTGGAAAGATGGAGGTTTAAGAAACCTAGACTTAGGAAAGAGACTTAGGAAAGATTTGACTCGACTTGGAAGGTTTAGAAGATTAGAAAAGATTGGATTTAGGAAATGTTTGAATTAGGAAAGGTTCAAATTAGGAAAGTTTCGACTTAGATAAGTTTTGACTTTAGGAAAGTTTCAACTTAGGAAAGTTTTGAATAAAGAAAGTTTCATTTTAAGAAAGGTTTTGAAAGAGGAAAGGTTTTGAAAATAAGGAAGTTTTGAAAATAAGAAAGTTTTAATTTTAGAAAGTTTTAGATTTGGAAAGATTTGAAGTTTTAAGAAGGTTTAGAATTTAGAAAGTCTTAACTTAAGAAAGTTTTGAACTTGGAAAGCTTTGGATTTGGAAAGATTTGGAGTTTAGAAAGTTTAGGATTTAGAAAGTTAGAGTTTTAGAAAATCTTAAGATTAGGAAAGGTTTGAATTTAGGAAAGATTGGAAAACCTAGATTTTGAAAGTTAAGATTTGAAAAGGGGTAGAATTAGGAAAAGGTAAAATTAGGAAAGATGTGGAACTTAAGTTTTAAAATTAGGAAAGATTTTTATGTTCAAGTTTTGGAAACTTAAGATTTAGGAAAGTAGAGGATTATGAAGGATTTGAACTAGGAAAGATTTAGATTAGGAAGGGATTGGATTTTGTTTCTAAAGGGGAAGGTTTGATTTGGTTTCCTAAAGGGAAAATTTGATTTGACAAGGATTTGGAAAGGGGAAGTTTTAGAAACACTAGATTTGGAAGGCTATAGTTTCAACGTAGAAAAGAGGTTCTGGAAATATGTAATTTTGATGTAGATAACAGGGGGTTTTGGAAACCTAGGTTTTAAACCAAGTTTGAAAACCATGTTTTTGGAAAGAAAATTAGGGTTTCCTAATTGTTAGCTCTAAGGCTTGACTTGGGCTCTAAGGAAAGAGATTTTTGGAAAGTGCATTTTTGGAAATAAAGATTTTTAGAAGGGAATCCTAGAGAGGAGTTTTTGGAAAGTGTGTTTTTAGAAACGAGTTTTTAGAAGGAAAATCCTAGAGGGGAGTTTCTAGAAGGAAGATTTTGGGAAGAGTTTTTAGAAAGATTTTTGATAGAAGATTGTTGGAGAGAGTTTTTGGAAAGATTTTAAGGGAACGTTTTTAAAAAGTGGATTTTGGGAAGAGTATTTTGGAAGGGAGTTGAAAAAGGGAGTTTTGAAAAATAGATTTTTGGAGGGAGTTTTTGAAAACAACTTTGGAAAGGAGAGTTTTTAGAAAGCACGTTGAAAGAGGAGGTTTTAGGAAAAGAGATTTTTAAAAATAGAGTTTTTTGGAAAGTATAAAAATGTCTTACTTTCCTAAAGCGATTATAACCATAAGAAGGCTAGAACCACTTTAAGAAAGTGGTTTTGAAAACAACAAAGATTTTGAAAATATAGACCATATTGGTCACTTTAAATGTAACACTTTCTTAAAGCGACTATAGCCATGGAAAGGCTAGAATTACCTTAGGATTGTGATTTTGAAAAAAAGTTTTGAAAAAGGAGATTTTGATGTAATTTTGAAAACAAGTTTTAATGCAAGTTTTGGAAAATGAGTTTGAAAACGATTTTGGAGAGATGCAAGATAATGATATGCACAATGCAAATTTGGGGTCGTGAACATACAAGGTTAAGGCTTCACCACATAATCAAGGGGGCCGAACCTACGTGGCCTCCGGTTAGCCTAATGAAAAGCTCCTGACACGATGACCCTCCAATAGTCTAATCCTACACATGGACCGAGAGTTTCCTTGTTTCAAGCATGCAAAGAAGGGGGGCGGGGGAAAGAGATAGGGGATTAAAATAGAGAAAACCCAAGTGGGTTAGGAGGGAGAAGAGAGAGGGGAAAGTGCAGAAACGTAAAACGAAAGCCTACCTCGTGTCTTGTTTATTTTGCGCACCTTGCTTTTGTTCGATCTTTGCTTCACTTCAGTCTTGATCTTCGAGGGCTCCTCTTCGATCTTCAAATCTTTGTAGTTGCAGCAATCTAAGTCTTCAATGGAGGGTTGGAGGTTAGTGTATAAGTGTGTAGGGATGTGTATGAGTGTATATGAGGCTAGGGTTTGAAAAACCTAGAGAAACTAGGGTTTTGGAAGTGTACGAGCTCTGTATATCGAAATATAGGATTTTTAGATTGAGTTTACCGACCCCTTTCACGCTGGAAGAGGCTCTGTATTTATAGAGGTGGGATAGACTTGGCGCCTGCTGCAGTGGCGCTAGGCCAAAAATGCTTCTGGCGCCACTAGGAGTGGCGCCAAGCCAAATATTGGCTTGATGCCACTACTAATGGCTCCATCCAATTAGGAAACTATTAAGGTCGGCAAGCAATGTATCTTTGACTAGATTTGGGCGCCTATACTACTGACTACCATGCAATTTTTAGCCTAGCTTCACTAGGAGTGACTCTGGAAAGTTCGAGAAGGAGTTTGAGAGATCGGGAATGACCCGGAAGGCCAAAAAAAGGTCAGGAACACTTAAAATAGTGTCCCAGAGGTATTTGACTTGAGAAATGAGGATAGTATGCGTCAGAAGGATTGACCGAGCCGTTAGGGGCGAAACAGTCAATTGGATCGGGAAGCTGCCAGGACGGACTCGGACTATCCTGGAAGAAGACTCAAGATTTGGAAACATTATTAAGAATATTCCCAAAGGTTACCGGTTTGATACCCAGAGCCGGTGTGGTCGGAAAAGGCGACCGGCCCTCCAGGGGCAAAACGGTCATTTTGTATTGAGTTTGCCGGAATTGACTCGGAATGATCCAGGAAGGTAGAAGAAGGTTGAGAATACTATAAGAAGCAATCTCAGGAGTTTACCGGTTTGATACCCAGAGCCGGCGTGGCTAGAAAAAGACAACCGGCCTACAAGGGGCAAAACGGTCATTTTGCACCAGGTTTGCCAGAATTGACTCGGAATGATCTGGAAAGATAGAGGAAGGCTGAGAATACTATAAGAATCATTCTCGGGAGGTTACCGGTTTGATACCCAGAGCCGGTGTGGTCCCCGGGGCGTTGGGATGCCTAGGGGCGAAATGGTCATCTTAACCGGAGAGTCTTGGAACTGGCCCAAAACTGACTAGAAAGCACCTAATCGTGCTGGATTGCCTTTAAGACAATCTTAGAAGGTTGGACTCACCGTTCTGAGGACTCAGGTGTGTTCTCGAGAAACGTGTCGAAAAAGGCCCAAAGGGTAGTTTGGTCATTTTTCACCGAAGTAGGCTAGCAGGCACTGGTGTTGACCTGGGTTTTCAGTGTTTCCGCCACTCTGACGGCGGTCGCGTGATACAGGGGTTTGTTGGCAATTCCCTATATCGACCTGTTTGTGAGTATTTCTGCTACTCTAACGGTTGTGATGTTTGTGAGTATTTCCGCTACTCTGACGGTTCGTGATCATTCCCGAGACTGCCTGATCTCGGGAAGCTGCTAAAGGGACTTAGCGCCTGAGAAGTCAACTTTTTCGAAAGGCGTGCCTAAACGGACATTTCTGCATTGGCGGGCTAGCAAGCGCCAAAGGTGGACCGTTCTATCATCTAGGGGACTTGGGGTCTCGTCCCGGTCGACAGGTTTAAAGGGACTTATCGTTTCCAAGAGATTTTCTTCGAAAAACGCGTCGGACCGTCTCGAGGAATAAACTGTCTCGAGAGAGGGATTGGAATTGGAAAAGGATCTTATCGTCTTCGGAAAAATGAGCCTGATTGGAGTAGATTTACCGTCTCGAGGAATCAACTGTCTCGAGAGAGGGATTAGAATTGGAAAGGAGTCTTATCGTCTTCAGAAATACGTGCCTAATTGGAGTAGATTTATCTTCTCGAGGAATAAACTGTCTCGAGAGATGGATTGGAATTGGAAATGACAATGCCCCTAAGGGCATTTTGGTCGTTTTGCCTCTATTTGGGTTTGTTTGGCCGACGAAGCGGTGGACAGACAAGATTTAGACTTAGAGAGTTGGTTTCGATTAGAATACATCCGTATTGACTTGAGTACAAGTCTGGACGAAGTGTAGACTGCCGAGCGGTCAAAAATGGGGTGCTTACACTCAGCCTAGTCTGGTCCCTCTCCATCTGAAACTGATCTCGCTCGTTTTGGTACCAATCTCTTTGATCCCTTATGGCAGTAAACTCAGCCTGAAGCACAAAGCCCCCAGCTCAACGCCACAAGTCCACTACCTCCTGGTCTACGGCATAGCCTCTGAGCACTACCTTAAATTGGGTGAAGGCATCTATGGATCGAGTTCCAAAATGTGTGGTGTAGTCAGTCTTTGGAGGAAGCAAAAAAACCAGCACCCGGCTGATGCTCTCGGTACAGAATAGGGACTCCCTTAACAAAAGCCCCAAACATATACTCAGTTGGGTCTCCGACTAACCGGAACTCCTCATGGAACTGGCACCAATGTCGATCCCCTAGGTAGGACTTGTAAGCACCCCATTTTTGCCCGCTCGGCAATCTCCAGCCCGACTGGGCTCACTTTTTCACATCACATGCATATTTAGACTCTAACCCAACTTTTAAACTCCAATTTAGTCCACCGGTTGCTTCCCGGGCCCATAAGGCCCACTTAAAGCTAAATGACCATTTTGCCCCTAGGCATCTGAAAGCCCAGGAAACCACATCGGCTCTAGGTATCAAACTGGTAACCTCCCGAGAATGCTTCTTATAGTATTCTCGACCTTTCTTTATCTTTTCAGATCATTCTGAGTCAATTCCGGCAAGCCTAGTGTAAAATGATCGTTTTGCCCCTAGTGGGCCAACCGCCTTTTCCAACTACGCCAACTCTGGGTATCAAAACGGCAACCTCCTGGAACATTCTGGCTAATGTTTCCAAGCCTCAAGCCTTCTTCTGGGACATTCCAAGTCCATCCCGACAGCTTTCCGACCCAATTGACCGTTTTGCCCCAATGGCTTGGTCAACCCCTCCGACACATCTTGACATCATTCTTCAAGTCTATTACCCTCGAGACACTATTCTAAGGGTTCATGTTCCTTTTTAGCCCTCCGGGCCATTCTTGACCCTTTAAATCATTCTCGGATCTTTCGGAGTCACTCCTAGTGAAGCTAGGCTAAAAGTTGCATAGTAGTCACTAATATAGGCACCAAAATCTTTTGAAGATACGTTGCTTGCCGACCTTAAAACTTTCTTAAATGGCTGAATGGCGCCAGAAGAAAATTTTTCCTGGTGCCACTGCAATAGGCGATAGGGCAATCTTCTGTCTATAAATACAAAGCCTTCTCTAGTGTGAGAAAGGTCTGCAAACTCAATCTAAAAACTCTCCTCTTCGATACACAGAGCTCGAAGCCTCTCCAAACCCTAGTTCTCTTAAGGCTTTCCAAACCCTAGCCTCTATACACCAAACCCTAGCCCCCATACACTCATATACACTCACATACACTCATATAGTAGCCTCCAAAGCCACCATTGAAGACTTGAAACGCTACAACCCCGAAGCTCTCAAAGATTCGAACAAGCTCTTGAAGATCAAGGCGAAGACTGAAGCAAAGCAAGAAAAACAAAGCGAATAAAGCAAAGCAAATAAAAGAAGATACAAGGTAGGCTTCCTATTTACGTTTACGCAATTCCCCCCCGTTTCTTCTCTTTCCCAGCCCACTTGGGTTTTCTTCTATTTTAATCCCCTATCTTTTTTCTCCCCTTTCTTGTATGCTTGAAATAAGGGAATCCCCGGTTCATGTGTAGGATTAGGCTAATGAAAGTCACCGTATGGGGGGCTTTCCCTTAGTCTAACCAGAGATCACGTGGGTTCGGCCCCTTTAATTATGTGGTGAAGCCTTTAACCTTGTATGTTCACGATCCCCAACTTGCATTGTGCATATCATGATCATGCATCTCTCTAAAACTTATTTTCAAAACTTGCATTAAAGTTTTTTTCTTCAAAACTTATTTTTAAAATCATAATCTTAAGGTGATTTTAGCCTTTTCATGGTTGGGATTGTTTTAGGAAAGTGTTACATTTAAAGTGACCAATATGGTCCATATTTTCAAATCCTTGTTGTTTTTAAAACCACAATCCTAGAATGGTTCTAACCTTCTTATAGTTAAAATTGTTTTAGGAAAGTGAAATATTTTTAGAGGCTTGCAAAAGTCTACATTCAAATCCCTTTCCGAATTGCTTTTCAAACTTATTTTCCAAAACCTTTTTTTAAATCCTTTCCAAAATCTCTTTTTACATCTATTTTCTAAAAATCTCTTTTTCAATATACTTTTTAAAAATTTTCTCCAATCTCCTTTCTAAAAATTGCTTTATAAAACTTCCCTTCACAAAATTCACTTTCCTAAAAACTCTTTTCCAAAAAGCTCTCTTTGAAACTCACTTTCTAAAAACGCTCCTCAAGTTTCCTTCCTAAAAACTCTTTCCAAAAACTCTCTTTTCAAGTTTGTTTTCTAAAAAAACTCCTTTCTAAGATCTCCTTCTAAAAATCTTCCTTTTTAAAAATTTACTTTCCAAAATCTATTTTCTTGGAGTCCAAGTTAAACCCTAGAGCCATGGTTAGGAAATCATAATTTTCTCTCCGAAAACATAATTTATAATTTCCTATTTTGGCCTCAAATTTTAGTTTTCCAAATCCTATTTTCTATCCCAAAATCTATGATTTTCAAAACTTCATCTTTCCAATTCCATGTGAAATCCAATCTTTCCTTTAAGAAACCAAATCCAATCTCCCAATTTAGGAAACTAGATCCAATCCTCCGTTTTTTGGAAACAAAACCAAATCATCTGTTTCTTAGAAACAAAATTCAAATCTTTTCTAAATTTAAATCCTTCCTAATCTCATACCTTCCTAAACCTTAAGTTTCCAAAACCTAAACTTTTAAATCTTTCCTTAAACTTTAAGCTTCTTAATCTTCTTAATTCAACCCTTTCCTAATTCCATACCTTTCCAAATTTCAACTTTCCAAATCTAAATTTTTAAATCTTTCTTAAACTCAAACCTTTCCTTAACTTCAAGTATTTCTAAAACTCAAACTTTAAATCTTTCTGAAATTCTAAACTTTCTAAATTTTAAAATTTTCTAAATCCAAAACTTTCTTAAGTCAAAGCTTTCTAAATTCGAAGCTTTCTTAAGTTAAAGCTTACTAAATTCTAAACTTTTCAAATTTCAAATCTTTCTTAAATCAAACATTTCCTAATTCAAATCTTTCCAAAAATCAACTCTTTCTTAAAAGGGAAGCTTTCCTATTTCAAAGTTTTCAATTTCGAAACCTTTCCTATTTCAAGCTTTCCTAATTAGAAATCTTTCCTAAAATGAATCTTCCCTAAAATGAAACTTTCCTAAAATGAAGCTTTCCTATTTTGAAACTTTCCTAATTCGAACCTTTTCTAAATCCAATCTTTCCTTAATCTTCTAAGTCTAACATTCGAGTCGAATCTTTTCTCAAACCCTTCCAAGTCAAGTCCAATCTTTTTTAAACCTCGAGTCTTTCCTAAGTCTCATCTTTCTAAAGTCTAGGTTTTTCAAAACTCTATATTTCCAAATCTAGTCTAAGTTCTCTTTCAAGGGTCAAATCCTCTTTCAAGTTCAATTGTAGGTCTAAGTTCAATCCTAGTTTCAAATCTTCTATTCCGAGTTCCAAATCAAACATTCTATTTTTTATCGGACTCTTGTCCGAACTACGGCTGACCTGATTCTTCCAAAGTGATACGTAGGCAACCCTCACGAGTGCGGTCATAATGTTTTTCAAATCTCCAATTCCATAACTATTTTTAGACTTCCAATTCCAAAAATCTATTTTCAAATTTCTATTTCCAAATCCTTCTTTCAAAATCAAATCAAGTTGTTCTTTTCAAATCTATTTTCAAAATCAAAGCTTTTTCTTGCAATTGTATGTCATGCATCATATCAACTTCTTTATAAAAATTCTTTTTCAAAGTGGATAGTTTTGGACATGTATTAGTTGAAGACTCTAATGGGTGAATAGACATGTAAGTACTGCAAGGGCGAGGTAGGGTGATGGCTTAGTGCGTCTTTCCTATATGTAACCAACCTCCGAACCTAGATCACTGATTTCGAAAGACCAAATGGAGTTATTTTAAAAAAAGAGCTTAAATTTTTTCAAAGATTGCCAAACAAAATATTTTTTAAAAACCCTCTCTTGAGGAAGTATTTTTAAAATCATTTTCAAAAACCCTAAGTGTAATCTTTGGATTGTGCTTAGTTTTTAGGTGACCTAACTCACCTTAATCAAGTTAAGTGGCGACTCCAAATGCCTTCCAAAATGTGAAACCCTAATCTCATATTTTTATAATTAGTTGAATTGTATCGTAAACGTAGTTAAATTAGTTTATTTAATTTAATTTACATATATTGCATGGTTAATTATAAATTATGTGTGCCACTTGTATCATTTTATTAGTGGTAAGTTAAATGGTTAAATGGTGAAACATTGGTGAGTGAGTATAATAAGTAGATGTATAAAATACCTAAAATATAATAAGTGGGTGTATAAAATACCTAAGGGGGGGGTGAGATATATATTATTATGTTATTGAGAGGAGGGGAGGGTGTCGGTGGAGAGAAAGAGAGGAAGATGACAAAGGGGGACAAGGAGGCAAATGAAGAAAGAAAAGGAAGAAAAAGAAGGAAAAAAACAAGAATGGTGGGGGGTGAGTGGTTAGCATGATGGGAGGGAGAAGAGAGGAAAGATAGCTGCCATTATAGAGAGAGAGAGAGAGATATAGAGTTATAGAGAGAGAGAGAGAGAGAGAGAGAGAGAGAGAGGCTTGAAGAGAGAAGGAGCAATCGGTGGAAAAGAGGAAGAAGAAGAAAAGAGGGAAAAAATCTAAGGAAGCTTTCTTACACTTTGTTTTCCTCATCTAAGGTGAGTATCATGCTTGTTTCATCTTATTTTCTCTAATTATTACATGTTGTATGAGTCATGCCATGGAAGGAAGAGGATGGAGGTGAGATCTTCCATGGTAAAAAACTTAGAATCACCCATGGCAGCCCTAACAGAGTATTCTCTATGAAAATGCTACTGTTTAGAGACATTTCGACCTAGCTAAAAATTTTATTTGTGGCTGAATTTTTGAACACTGTAATTTAGAGTTATGAGGATCATTTGGGCTTTGGATTCACTTAAAAATGTTGTAATTTCGAATTATGGTGGATTTTTGAAATGGGACTGTCCCTGCAGATTTTTGATGCCCAGATCTGTAACCTCTGGTTTAACAGAGAATTCGACCAAGTTAGAGTAACCCAAAAATTATGAAATTTTTACTGTATCTAGGATAAAGGTTGATGATAATCTGTACCAAATTTCAGATCATTTAGATGTCGTTTACCTATGTTATTAATTTATCAAAGATAGACTATTTACTGCTGAATTCGAGTTTCTGCAGCACTGCCCTGTATTTGCAAATACCAAATAAATACTTAGGCATGTTCAAAAAATGTACAATTTGGTCTGGATACTCTTTGATATGTCTAGTTGGTATTTCTAAAGTTTTAGAATTTTTGGGCATAAGCCCACGAAGTTATGTCCAGATTATGAAGCCTGTGTCAGTTTTGGCAGATTAGAGGACTTGATGTATTTTGGTATTTTTCAACTCTAGCTTTACATTGGGAGTGTGATTGAGATTAGCATATAGTAGTTCTAATGTATAATTTCAGTGTTATAACTTGTTTGTGTAGACATTATAGCTATGATTATCGGAGTATACATTGAGTTTCCTAAACTAATACGGTTGTGGTGATAGGAGCTAACGGAGAGCAAGATCCTTCAACGTCAACCCCGAAATGATCTTTGACATAGTGTGTGTGCGGTGACAGGTGAGATCATAGGATAATCTTATTCATATAGAAGTGAATATATATTGCTTGTGTTATTATCTATGTTGGTGTTAATTGTGGGATTGTGGGATTTTGAGATAATCTCATTCATGTTAAATGCATTGTGTATTTTCTATATGTAAAATGGTGGTGAATGCATATGAGGTGTTGAAGGTGTTTATATATGAGGTGAAATTGGTATTATATGAGAAGTTTTGTGGAGACATTGATGATTTTTTATATATATGGTGGCATTGCATACCATTCATATTGTATGCCTTGCATTGCACTGGAGAGAGTTAACCACGGTGGGTTAACCAAGGCTTAGTCACGGTGGACTAGCCTAGGGGTGCCACGGTGGGCATTCCTTGATAACGCGCCATCGATATATTGGGCCAACGTTATCTAAAATTGCGCGCACATGTGGGTGATACATGCATTGCATTGAGACATCCATGAGATAGATATATATTAATCATTTCTACCTGTATGCATTTGAGTGCTTATTATCATTCTTTATGAGTTTGATTATCTGTCGTGAGCATGTTGACAATTAGCTCACACCCACACAGACTGTCTTGACAGGTAACTTGGAGATGACGGTTTGGTTCACTGCAGTCTTGGTTCTTGCCGTGGTGGCAATCATGTCGATGTCAGGATGTCTAGTCACGGGGCTTGGGACAGCTCCATTGTCTTACTTTCAGTTTCATGGTTGTAATTTTATATAGACGTTGGGTTTGGTATTATGTTTTAACTTTGTATAATGGTAAAGAATTTTGTGAAAGGATGTTGATTATTTTCCAGTGGTAATGTATTCCTTTGGAGAGTTTATTATATTTTTCTCATTGTATTGTTTATTCCGCTGCGTTCTTTTATTTTTTGAGTATGGGTTAAGGTGTCGTTCGCAGGTACGGTGACCTGTGCGATCACGTCTCACCTAATGTGACATAATTAATGTCTAATTGGGTTAGGGGTGTGACACAAAAGCCCTTTATTCAAATCAATTTTCAATTCAAACGTAGTCGCACTCATTCTTTTAAGAGGATGAGTTCTAACGAGAGAGTACAATATTTTTCCCGCTTATGTGTATTCCTCGAGTGCGAAAAATTTGGGCACGACAGGACTCTCAGGACTCGTCACTAAGGAAGGAAGGACATCCTCGGCAGAGGCATCAAGACTAGATACCTAACTGCCTCATAATGAATTAATCCAACAAAGGGCCACCAAGTCACATCTCTAGCCTCTATCAACTTCAGGTTTGCCCGTATCGTCACAAAGTCGGTAATATCAAACCGCTGGGCCACCTGATCACCAGCCCATTTCAAAGCACGAGGATAAAGGTCAGCCTCCACTACCTCTGGATGACGGATTGGCAAATACTCATAACTCCACTAGACTAGAAAGAGCCAAAACCTGGTCACACTGCCCTAGCAAGAGGAAGTCTGGACCCACAAGGAACTGAGGAAACAACTGAATGAGAAAGACCCCTAATTCAACTCTAACAAGGCTCTCAAGTCGGCTACCACACTCACCAATCTAAAAGGGACAATCAACTTGTTGTTGTTGCAAAAATAGCTAAAAAAAAATATACAGTACCAGTCGTCACCTCATAATGTCTCGTAGCTCGGGTGGAGGCTCAACAGAAAAGGTACCCTCATCCTGACTAAGCCAGGACACAGGGAAAGCAGAGCTATCAGGAGGCAGCAAGTTTAACAGAGTATAAGCCTCAGCCCTACTAACTGGTTGTAGGGTAATCTGGCAGCCAACAAAAGAAAGCCTCGTGATAATGGCCTAGTATATTGGGGTCGGACCCAACTTGAAGCCCACAAAATGGAAGGTCCTTGTCTTACCAAACCATCTCTCAATCAATGCCAACATTAATTGGCGGTTCAGGCGGTTAGCCTGTAATCCCATGAAAGCTCTAAACCCAATCTCTGCCAGAAAAGCGCGGTAAGATGGAGCGGTTCGTTGCGTGGTACTAAAAACCTGCTGAACGGTCCCCCTAAATGATGTATGTACTCTAGGAGGCGGTAAATGTCGTAAAAAATACATACTGGGTGTAAACACCTCATTTTTGCCCGCTCGGCAATCTCCGGCCCGACCAGATTCAGTTTCCAACATCACAACACATGCAGGCTCAAGATGAGCCTTTCAATCTCCAATCCAACCAGCTGGTCCCTTCTCGGGCCCACAAGGATTTGCTGAAGCCTTAAGCACCATTGTTCCAGGTAGTTTTCCGGACCAGGCGCTCCCGGAAACCAACGCCATCCAGGTAACTTCTCGGGATCGGGCGATCTCGGGGACCAACACCTCATCAAAGATTCCAGACGGTTCATTTCTGGTGCCTGCTAGCCCGCCAATGTAGAATGTCCGTCATTCGGTAGTTCTCCAAGACCAGGCGTTCTTGAAGACCAACACCACCATTCTAGGTAGCTTTTTGAGACCAGGCGTTCTCAAGAACCAACACCACCCTACAGGTAACTCTCTAAGACCAGGCGTTCTTAGAGACCAATATCGCACAGGTAGTTTTTCGAGACCGGGCGGTCTCGGGAACCAACACTTAGGTCAACACCGGCGCCTGCTAGCCCGACTTGGTGAAAAATGACCAAAGCTGCCCCTTGGGCCTCCAGGCATGTTTTGGGAAAGTTCAAAATCCCTCAAAACGATAAGTCCATCCTTCCATACTGTTGTCAAACCATCAGGCGTCCCCCGTACGCCATTTGGTCCAAATCCAGTCCTATTTCGGCTCACTCTGGTCAAAATGACCATTTTGCCCCTAAACGACTCAGCACGGCACAAACCCCGCTGAACGGCAACGGACTCTCTCAAAACCATCCCTAAATAGCCCTACACGCCTACCACAATATACCAGACCATTCCCGACCATTTCCAGCCAACTCTAGTTAAAATGACTGTTTTGCCCCTGGAAGCCCAAAAATGTCCCGAAATAGCACCAACCTTGGGATTTCGAGTGGAGGTTTCACCACCCGCCTTTGTTTAACCCAAGGAATACCCTACGATGCTAAACTCACACGACTCGACAAAAGTTCCCTGGAGCGTCTCGCAGACGCTCCGCCTAAATTGTCTTTTCTCCCGATTCCCTGGTTATAACACACCGTCAACCGACTTGAGAAATGCGTAAATCAAGGAATTCTCGAAAGCTCGTCCATAGATCTTTCCATCGATACGACTCGATCAAATAGATTGCCCCCCGAAGCCCTCCATCGTACAGTATGCAAACCATGACTTTCAACAACCCCTGGAGCGTCTCGCAGACGCTCCGCCAAGGTTGACTTTTTCTTCGATTTCCTAATCAAAACGCACCGTCAAACAACTTGAGAAATGCGTAAATTTGGGAATTCTAGAGAGTATTTCCAGAGTACTTTCCATCGGAACGGTCCGATCGAATAGATCGCTTCTCGAAGGCCTCGATCACATCAAACGAAAACAGCCACTTTCAAACACCCACGGAGCGTATCACAAATGTTCCACAAAAGTGTCCTTTTTGGAATGCTTCCCAAGACGATATCCCACGCTTCTGAACATAATTCAAACTCTTCAAAAACATGAAAGTTCATCGGATGCACTAGGAGAACATCCCGAGTGCGACCAATTCCCCTGGAACTTTCTCGGTTGGCCCAAGTATCGAGGCAAAGTTTGGGCGAATCTTCCTGGTGATGGAGCGTATGCTACATGCGCTTAAATTTTGTTCAGATCGACCGACTTTCGATCAACGGTCGAGATTTAATCAGTACATAGGGTGCCACGTGTTATTCGGGCAATGGAACAGTACCTGCGCATGTCCTACATGCACACGGCCAAATTTTGGCCATGCGCATGTAGCACATACGCATGGTCTGTTCCAGATTACCTATAAATAGAGGCCTCCCCCCCTTGCATATTCCAGGTTCGAAATTGATACGAAACTCTGCTGAAATCACTCCAGAAACTCGGAACTCTACATATATTCCTCCCCTCCAACACTTAGGCTAGATTTTACCTCTCCTAAGCCTATACACTCTATATACAAAGCCTCATACACACTTATACACTCCACTTAAGCCTCTCAAAACTTCTTGAAGTCACTCAAGCTCCAACCAAGACATCTATTGAAGACTACAAGAGTGTTGAAGGCAAAAGGTGGTATCCCTTTTACATTTGTGCTCTCCCCCACTCTTCTCTTCTCCCTCCTAGCCTACTTTGGCTATTCTCTATTTTAATCCCTATCTTCAACCCCCCTTTCTTGCATGCTTGAGCCAAGAGGGCTCCTAGATCATGCCTAGAGGAAAACAAGTGAGAGCCACCGTGTATGAGGATCTCTCACTAGCCTACTTTAAGATGGTATGGCCTAAGAGCCCCTTGTTTGTATGGTGAAGCCTAAAAGCCTTGTATGTGAGTCATGACCCCTTGCACATTATTATTTTGATCATGTCTTGTATGCTTGGCTTCATTTTATGTTCATTGCCATATTCCACAATGCTTGCATTGCTCTTAATTTTATGACATTTCCAAGTTCTACATGTCCTTAAAAAATTGTTCCAAGTGTTGGCCCTTTGAAGTTTAGGGTGAGACCTTAAGAGTCATGCCTTAGAAAAATCTGTCACTACCCCCTAACTCACACTTTTGCCTCATTACATTTCAACTTGCACAAAGGTTGCTTTCAAACTCCTTAATTTTCAAGATTTCCATTCTCTCAAATTTAGTGGTTAAAATGGCCCCATGGAACCCTCATTGGAATGGTCTCCAATCACCAACCATACAAACCCTACTCTTGACTAGAGTCAAAAATTTTCATGGAAATGATCTTTAAAAAGATTGCCAATTAAAATCCATTGCCTAACATGTTGTGTTTTCCAAAACTCTTTCCAAAAATACACCAAACCACACTTCAAAACCATCTTCCAATCCAACCCTAGGTTAACTTGACCCTAGTTGCCTAACCTTAGGTTAACTTGACCCTAGTTGTCCAACCCTAGGTTAACTTGACCCTAATTGACAAACCCTAGGTTAACTGGACCCTAGGTTGACTTGACCCTAGTTGACCAACCCTAGGTTAACTTGACCCTAGTTAACTCATCTTAGGTTAACCTAACCCGAGTTAGTTAACCATAGGTCCTCCTAACCCTAGGTTGACCTAACCTTAGTTAGTTAACTTTAGGTTACCCCTAACCCTAGGCAAACTCAACCTAGGTTAGTATACTTCAAGGTTCCAACTCTTGAACCCCTTTTTCAAATAATCATTCAAACTTTCCAATTATCCTCCTAACCTATTCTTCCAAAACCTCTTATTCTCTTGATTTCAAAAACTCAACTCCATACACTCTTCTAATGTTCCTATACTCCATCTTCAAGACATTTTCAAGAAAAATGCTTTCAAAAGGTCACAAACCTATGGTATTCCTAGCCTTCTCATGGTTGGGGATTCCAAGGACAAGTGATAAATCAAGATCAACCTCTAAGGTTGCCCATACTAGGATCTCAAACACCACTTTCAAAAACCAATTCATCAAAACATTCTAAAGTCATGCCTCCTAGGTTTTCAAAACAAGACTTCAAAAATACTTTCAAGTTGTTTTGAGTCATGCCAAAGCATTTTTTTTTTCAAAACTCCCCTAAAGTCAATCCAAAAGCATTTTCAAAACACTTCACTTCCAATTTCAAGTCAAAACTTCCAAGACCACAAAGAGTCTTCAACTTCCAAAGACCTCAAAGTGTCTTAAACTTTTCCAAAGACCTCAAAGTGTCTTAAACTTTTCGAAGACCCCAAAGTGTCTTCAAACCTTCCAAAGGCCCTAATGCGTCTATTTTCCCTCGGGCTCTTGCTCGAACTACGAATGACCTGATTTTCGTCAAATGAGATACGTAGGCAACCTAAAATGGTGCAGTCATAATTTTTATTTCAACCCTAATCCCTTTTCAAAAACAATTCCAATAAATTCAAAGTTTCTATTCGAAACTCTTTCAAAACCTCTATTATTTTCAAACTTCTTTCAAAACTTGCATCATGCATCATTCATCCAAAAAGTGATGACTAAATCCCTTTTTCAAAGTTCTAAGGTGGATATTAAGTGGACAATGGTAACCGGTTATCCTAGTGAGTGAACCAAGGGTGATTAGACATGTAGGTACCGAAAGGGCGGGGTAGGGTGATGATCTTAGGATATCTTCCCTACACATAACCAACCCCCGAACCTTAGATTTCTGTTTTTGAAAGACCAAAATGGAGTTATTTTCAAAAAGGGCTTAGACATTTCAAAAGGTTGCCAAACAATCTATTTTCTTAAAAACCCTCTCTTGAGGAAGTTTTCAAAAAAAAAAAAAAAGCCTTTTCAAAAACTCTAAGCTTAACCTTCGGATTAACGCTTAGTTTTAGGTGCCCTAACTCACCTTTATCAAGTTAGGTGGCGACTCCTATTTTTCTAAAAAAACCCTTAGACAAATTCATTTTCAAACCTAGTCGCACTTGCCCTTCTAGGGGGACGAGTTCTAGTGACAGAGTTCCGTACTTTAGGGTCTCCGAGCTGAAAGGACCTTGGAAACTCCAAAAAACCGGGGCACAACACTGGGATGATGAGCTAGGTCCCCCAATAGAGGGATGTCTGGCACCTTTAAATCCCCTAAATCCGCATCTATTTACCTTTGCCTGGTAGAGGCCTTCCTATAGCTAGTCACACGATCTCCTAGGCCATGTGCCTCATCCTCAACATCCATCTCCCCCTTGAAAGCAGGCTCTACTGGGGGAAAAGGATCCATTGGAGACATACTCCTGCTCCCACTCTAGCCAGAAGAAGCCCTGTTAATCGACCTGCGGCTACCCCTGGAACAACTAGAACTACCAACAGAATCCTCAAAAGTTTTATTCCAAATCCATTTTCAAAGATTTTCTAAATTTTTCCTTCAAAAGTTTTATTCAAAGTCCATTTTCAAAGGTTTTTCTAAGCTTTTCCTTCAAAATGTTTTATTCTAAGACCACCCCCCCCCCCCCCAATCGGGACTTTCTCGAGGTCTTCTCTGCCAAAAAGACTCCATCTTCAAATGTTTTATATCCTTTCCCTTCTAAAAGATCTCATTTCAAAATTTTCTAACTCTTTTCCTAATTTCAAAAAATTTTGCCAAAGTCCCATTTGTAAATGGTCCCTATAATGCCAAAGACTCCACAATAAAACACAAACCGATAACGCACGATATCATTAGCACATATCATGAACAAACACAAGAGAATGCATGTATATTTTCAAGGTATTTGGATTTTTCAACAAGTGTTCTATTTTTCAACAATTTAAGGGTTTTCAAAATGCTCACAGAGTCATTCAAAGATACTTTAAATATTTTCTAAAATATTCTTATATTTTCCTAAGTGTCAAACACAAACAATTCCATCAATTTTCATTTTTCCCAATTTTTCAAGAATTTTTCTATTTTTTAAAAAATTAAAAAATCCAAAAAAGTTTACAAAAATAACAAAACTTCATATGGTTAGTCAACACATTTTTCTAAAGCACTTAGTGCAAAAATCTAGCCAAAAAATGCAATACCCAAAGCTATAGGAGCAATTATTCAATTCCTGAAGAAACCCCTTTTATATAAACATGCAAAACTATTCAAACTCAATCAAATGAGCATCAAAACATAGAAATAACACCACTAGAGTGTTCAACACACATCAAAACATCAATTTTGACTATTCACACGGGTCGAACGAAGTTTTACACATCAAGATCAACACAAAACAAAAAACTTCAACTTTTGAAATTATCCGGCAAAATCTTCTTCTCTGGTGACTATTCTGGTGACGGTGACTACTTCCGGCAACTCTCTAACGTCCTCCAAACTCACTCCTTTAATGCCGAAAGGTTCCTCCTTGCAAAAACTCCAAAAAAAGCTATCAAAAGCCAAAAACTTAACCAAACCCACAAGCCTCGAGCAAGAGGCTTTTCTGGTTTTAATCCCAAGTTTGGCACCACTAGTAGTGGCCCCAAAGGTCAATTTTGGGCAACCTCGCCCTTTTGCCCGCAAAAATCTAATTTTAAATACCCCCTTAGGCCAATATGCAATTTTCAAGTTCTTGTCCTCAAACACTTCCAAATTCAATCTCTCTGATCGTCTTACGATCAACATGGGACCCTTACTTTATTATTTCTTGCCTCTGACAAGCAAAAATAGAAAAAGAGGGGCAGCTATAAGTATCCCATTTTTGCCCGCTCGGTAATCTCCGACCCGACCACACTCACATTCAAACCAATATAGACACATTCAAGTTTAGACTGGCTTTCCAAACTCAATCCAGTCAATCAATCGTTTCGCGGACTTGACAAGCCCAATAAAAGCAAAATGACCAAAATACCTTTAGGGCATTGCTTGGTTCAATTCCAGTTGGCACGTCTTCTTAAAGACGATAAGTCTCTATTTCAACCTTAATTCCAATTCCAATTTCAGTCCAAATCAATCAAACTCAATCTGGCCCATCTTTTGAGAAAGTTGATCTCTCAGACAATAAATCCATCCAGTATGGCACGTTTATCGAGAAAACTCCTCAGAACGGTAAGTCCCTTCAAACTCGTCGATCGGGATGGAACCCAAATCCCTAATATGGTAGAGTGGTTTACTTCTAGCACCTGCTAGCTCGCTAACGTAGAATGTCTGCTATTTAGCACGTCGATTGGAAAAGTACCGAAGGCCCCGAGACAATAAGACAATACATCAGTTTTAGAGATCAGGCAGTCTTTAAAATGAACGCATACCGTTAGAGTGACAGAAATACTCACAAACATCGCAACCATTAGAGTGATGAAAACACTCACAAATATGTCAACATTGAGCATTGCCAGCAAACCTCTTATGTCACGGGACTAAACACGTCTCTTAACTGTGACACGTTTATCGAAGGACAGGATGCCCTTGGAAACCACCTTGTCACACACCGTCAGAGTGATGGAAACACTCAAAACCCAGGACAACACTAGTGCCTGCTAGCCCACTCCAATGAAAAATAAACAAACTGCCCCTTAGGGCCCACTGGCATGTTTCTCGAGAAAGTACCTAAGTCTTCAGAACGGTAAGTCCACCTTTTCAAAATTGTCCCAAAGATAATCTGGCATGTTTAAGTACCTTTCAATCAGTTTTGGATCAATTCTAAGACCATGTAGTCAAAATGACCATTTTGGCCATAAGCATCTGATTGCTTCCGAGACACTCTTTTAGAAGTTCCCGTCCATCTTGGCTTTCTAGATCATTCCTACACTTTCCGAAGTCACTTCTAGTAGAGCCAAGCTAAAAATTGCATTGTAGTCATTAGGACAGACACCCAAATCTTCTGTCTTGTATCCTAAGGGTCAAAAGGGACTAGCACCATGCCAAAAAATGGCCTAGCGCCACTAGGCTTAAAAATCAACTAGCGCCACTACAAAAAAACCCTAGTTCCTATTCCAATTGCCTATAAATACAAACCTCTTCTTGCGTAAAAAGAATCTGCAAACTCAGTCCAGAAACACTGCCTTACTGAAAACAAACTTCAAAACCCTAGTTCTCTTAAGCCTCTTTCAAACCCTAGCCTTCCTACACTCCATACACATAAGCCCTAGCTTCTATACACTTCATACACATAAGCCCTAGCTTCTATACACTCCATGCAAGCCTCCAAGCATCCATTGAAGATCAAGTGTTGCGTGTTCAAAGCTCTCAAAGAAAAGCAAACAAAGAAAACCAAGCAAAGAGAAGACAAAGTAGGTTTTCGATTTAGTTTATACAATTTTCCCCTCTCTCTTCTTTCTCCAAAACCACTAGGGTTCTTTTCTATTTTAATCCCCATCTTCTACCTCCTCTTCTTGCATGTTTGAAACAAGGGACTTGTCGGTTCATGCCTAGGAAGGTCTCAGAGAGAGTCACTGTGCCGAGGATTTTATTTAAGTTCCCTCTAAAATAGTGTGGGTCCAACCCCTTTTATTATGTGGTGAAGCCTAACCTTGTATGTTCACGATCCTATTGCATTGTGATTGTCAAGTTCATGCATTGTATTCAATATTACATCCAAAGTTGTTTTCAAACTTGCATCAAAGTTCTCTTTCAAAACTTACATTCAAAACCTCCTTTTTTCAAACTTATTTTCAAAACCACAATCCTAAGATGATTGTAGTCATTCTATTATTATGGTCATTTTAGGAAAATGTTATATTCAATGTGACCATCAAAGTCTAAAGTTTGGGTTCAAACACTAAATTGTTTTTCACTAAATCACAATTCTATAGTGATTCTAGCCATTCTATGGTTAGAGTTGTTTTAAGAAAGTATTACATTTAATGGGATCATCAAGGTCCAAATCTTGTTTTCTAACCCTAATTATTTTCAAAATCACAGCCTTAGAATGGTCATAATCCTTTCATGGTTAGAATCATTTTAGAAAAATAAGATATTCAAGAGATTTACAAAAGTCCATATTCAAACATTGCCAAAATAGTTTTTTGCAAATTCACTTCCTAAAAAGCTCTCTTTAAAGAACTACTTTCCAAAAACTTCTTCTCTTGAAGTCCAAGTCAAACCCTAGAATCCATGATTAGGGAACTCTAATTCCTTTCTTAAAATTATGACTTTCTATTAGCCTCAAATCACAACTTTCCGAAACCATTTTCGACATAAAATTATAGATTTTCAAATTCAAGATTTCCAAAACTAAATATTTCTAATTTCGAGTCAAATCAAATATTTTAATTTTGAAAACTAAATCAAATCCTCTATTTTTTTTTAAATAAAATCCATTATTTTGCTTTAGGAAATAAAAATCAAATGTTTCTTAGTTTCAATATTTCTAAATTCCAAAACTTCATTTTTCAAAACTTTTCAAAAGAAACAAAACTTTCCTTTTTCAATTGAAATCCAATTGTTTCAAGCGTTTTGCATAAATCCTAAGTCTTAGGATTGTCTAAATCCCAAGTTACCTCAATCCTAGGTCAAATCTTTTCAAACTCAACTTTCTAAATTTAACTTTTCAAATTTTTTCAAATTCCAAATTTCCTAATTTCAAGCTTTCAAATATTATTTCCAAATTTTAAATCTTTCTAAGTTCAAACCTTTCTTAAATCAAGATTTTCCTAAAATGGATATTTCTAAATTCAAATCTTTCCAAAAATAAAACTTTCCTAATTCGAGGCTTTTCTAAAATCAAACTTTCTAAAGCTAAACTTTTCAAATCAAGTCCTTCCAATTCGATTGCATACTCCAACCCTAGGTTACCAAAAGTCCTAGGATGTCAAAGCCCAAGTTCAACCCATAACTCTAAGTTATGATGTTTTGACTCTTTTCAAAAACTCAAGTCCAAATCAAAATGGTTTTCAAACTCCTATTCAAGTCAATATGACTTCAAAGTTTAATTCAAGCTTTTCAAATCAAAGTCAATTTGAAATCAAAGTTCAAAATCAAACCTTTTCAAGTCAAACTTTTCAAAGACCGCAAAGTGTCTATTTTCAATCAGACTCCGAGTCCAAACTACAACTGATCTGATTCCCAATAATGGGATAAATAGGCCATCCTCATGGGTGCGGTCACAACCTTTTTCAAGTTTTCAATTCCCACAACTTTTTTTTTTTTTTAAATTCCAATCCTCTATTTCAAAATCAATATCTTTTCAAATCTTTTTTTTGCACTTGCATATCATGCATCATATAATTCTTTTCAAAATTGATAGTATTGAACATTTGTTAATCGAAAATTCTAAATGAGTGAACCTACAGTAGAAAGACATGTTGGGACTGAAAAGATGGGATAGAGTGATAGCCTAGTGTATCTTCCCTATACGTAACCAACCTCCGAACCATAGATCACTGTTTTCAAGTCACCAAAACCGGAGTCATTTTTCAAAAGGCTTAAACATTTTTCAAAGGTTACTACACAACCTGTTTTTTAAAAAATCCTCTCTTGAGGAGGTTTTCAAAACTTTTTTCAAAAATCCTAAGTTTAATATTTAGATTGCACATAGTTTTAGGTGACTTAACTCATCTTAACGAAGTTAGGTAGCGACTTCAAATATTTTTTAAAACTCCTTATTCAAATTAATTTCTAATTCAAATCTAGTCGCACTCGCCCTTCTAAGAGGATGAGTTCTAACGACAGAGTATTGTGTATTTTTTTCACCATTCACAAGTGTGAAAAAATTGAGGTGCGAGGGGGATAATTGTACTTCTGAAACTATGCACTTTATAGTCTGTGCTTAATCCCAATTCTACTAAGTGCTCTAGAAACAACCTGTAATCTCATATGAAGGGACTAGCTTCAACACTTAGAAAGGTGAGTTCGCCAAGAGTGATCATGTTTCACTCCAACCAAATTGTCTACGACTACTCATGAGAATTTAAAAATTCTCAACCTCTTCTCATCACAAATCATCTACAGGGGAAACATATTATGGATAAAAGCATTTCTACATCATAGGAATGGGATTCTTCGTCAAAATATGTAGGGCCAGACAATCATTGTAATTTGGTTAGTTTTTCCCATTGAACTCAAAAAATAGGTTGGGTTCCCACCAAATCCAATCTAGTTACAGGCTTTCAATCCCATTCCCCTCGATGTAATTGAGATCATTTATCTTCCAAGTCCCTTGGACAAGGGGTTAGCTAAATTCTGTGTAGACCACATATTGTATGGCCATGGCTCCATTACATACTAGACCCCTCACATGGCTATGGCTCAAACAAATTGATCTTGATTTCACGTTGTAGATCTCAATGTAGGCCTCCAGCACAGTAGCTTGATTATCACAATCAATATGATTTTCATAGTCAATTTGACTATCACCGTATTCTGTAAACTGCTTAAATGATACTTAAACTGTTAAACTACCAATATATTTATAAGCCACTCAGCTTCCTCTCCTGCGGATGAGAGGGCTATAACTTCTGATTCTATTATGGAACTAGTAATACATGTCTGTTTCTTGGATTTCCAAAATATAGCAACTCCTGCTAAAGGAAAACTCCAACCACTCAGAGACATTCCATTATCACTTGATGAATTCCACATGGCATCACTGTTTGTACCAAAATGTACATCCACCCCCATTAATTAACGTTTTCCTTTGGATAAAATATTTTCAAAGAAATCAACATGTATAAATTTAACCACAGAATTTCTACTTCAAATTTGTGTATCTCAAAATAATGGCATGCTTCATATTTAGCTCCTCAAAAGAAAATCAGGTGTATCTCTATGCATCATTAGTAAATGTATGAAGTGGTGTTTACTCCCTTTAGACAAGACACCAGTCATTTCACAAATACCACTGTGAACTAGATCAAGTAACGTTGAGGATCTTTCAACTCCCTTAGAGGATGCTCTCGAAATCTTACATTTGCTACATGCTATGCATTTGTCAGGTTGACTTTTGGTGTCACAAGAAATTAGTCCAGTCTTACACATATGATTGATAAATTTATAATTAACATGCCCAAGTCTACCATGCATAAGTCATACGATTCAACGACACTAGAAGGTGCATAAATAGATTTTTCATTTGTAACATTTAGCTTGAACATTCCAAATGCAGCATAGCCCTTACCAACAAAGACATCATTTTTGGTCAAGACAAACTTGTCTGACTCAAACACCATTTTAAAACCATGATTGCTAAGTACATTACCAGAGACAAGATTCATCTTCATATCAGGAACATGTAAGACATCTTTGAGAAGCACAGATTTTTCAGAGTTAAAACAGAGTTCGACATAACCCTTTCATACAACTTGGAACGATGAGAATTGCCCATATACATAGCAATATCACCATTGACTAACTCATATCGGTGGACCCATTATTATCACAACAAATGTGATGGGTGGCACCGGTATCAATATACCAATCAACAATTCCTTTAACAGGATTAACCTCACAGATCAAAACCATGTGCATATCGTCTTTCTCATTTTTCTTATATGTAATGTCATCTTTATTACTTTTCTTGTAAAGACAATTATTGGCTATGTGATCTGATTTTTGACACATAAAGCAAACATTGAATTGTAAATACTTTTCAGAGTCTTGAGACTTACCTGATTGACAACTTTTCTCAACGTTACTTTCAAATATACCAATTTCTGATGATGATCTCAATATAGCCACGAGCACTTGTAGTTGGTTCAATCTTCTTATTATTGTTTAGGGATTCTTGTTCCCTTTTGTGTACTGTGCACTTGGCTGAGAAAGATCAAAACTAGAAGCTACATCAAAATAGGGGAACTCAATAGGAACGAGTCCGGCAGGTGTCGAAGTGACAGAATATGCTTTATTAATGGAGTTGGAATATCTTCAAATTGTTGGAAAAATACAATGAAAATAACAAAGAATTTCTTACACTTAGTATAAAAATTAACTGATTCTAGCTAAGAGGCGCATAGTCTTTTCTTGAAGATAGTCAGAGCCTCCCAACAATGTACTACGGATCACAGCAACACTATCTCCGGGATTCAATCTAGCGCGGACTCAAATCCGTTTCTCACAGTTTTGCACTAACTTGCGAAAACCATGTAGTTTTTATCCCTCTTTCTAGATGCTCTCAACAAAATACATACCATATTATTCTCTCTCAAATATTTGACATACTACTTTTCCATCTCTCAAATGATGGCTAACTCACCTCCTTATATAGGTGAATCAATAATATAGATACATTAATAAGATACATGTATCATCTAAATAATACTACATGTATCAATAATATAGATACATTAGTAAGATACATGTATCATCTAAATACAAGTTTATCATGTACAACTTAAATACATGCAACGTACCATGTATATACATTCATAATAAATTAAATAATGTATCTGGCAACTTCCATACATGTATGTATACATGGAACATGCAAAATACGATGTATCTAGTATAATGCAATGTGCTGAATACATATTTACCCAATAACATAAACAAATAATTTAAATCATACCAACACCTACAACTTCGAAAAAATGTGCTATTGGCGCGCTACTTCATAAGCCCTAGGGTACTATAGGTTGCTATATCAAGATGAATGGTAGAGAAGCTAGCTCTTGGCACACTGCAGCGCTGTACCCTACACCTCTACTTTTTGGGCACTTTTGAGTGATGTTTTATGTGTATGATTGTAGCAAATGCTTTAATTGTATAAGATCATTGACTATCATTAATGATAGAGTGTTTAGAGACTAGAGTATCACATCAAGGGAACCAAAGTATTACTTAAGAGTTTTAACGACTCAAGGTGAGTGACCTGACATCCGGAGTTGTATTTCTAATTGATTCTCGTAGGTAATATGATTTGTGAAAATAATGATTTACTAATGTTATCTTCAAATGTTCAATGTTTTATATGTTAAACGCTTTTGAAAAATATTATGAGCACCATGGATGTTGGTAATTTTAGTTATGTTTGAAGCAAAATATATCTTACTTGTCATATGCTTATATTGGGATCTTGACACAAAAGGGATTATTATCCGAAGTTGTTATATATATCTAAGTGAGACAAGTCTTCCCATCTCACTCCAGGAACATTTCGTACTGTGTAAATAGTGTGTGTATGTTTCATATCTGAACCGACACAGTTATGTTATGGTATTTCGAAAGCATGTTAGCCAACTAATTTGGAAAGTATGTTTTATCAGTCTTGTATGCAATTCTAATTACTTCTGAAAGTAAAAATGATTTCTATCATGTTAGTAACTTCTTTTGAAAATACTTGGTGTCCATGGTAAAATCTGGCGGGTTGTCATGTTATTAACAACGTTATGAACTCACCCTATCAATTAACAACATTTTAGGTTGTGGAGCAGGAGTGGAGACCTATGGAGCTTTTAATGCAAACAGAAGAATTTATCTTGCATTGTAAATAAAAGAGTTTTGTGTGGACATCTTTGTGACGCTTGGTCCATTGATGTAACCTTTTGAAGCATGGGCTACTTCTTCTTTTTTTGTTTAACGAGTTATGTATGTGATATTGGCCTCTTTTCTTCCAAGATCATAATATTGGCAATACTTTTAAACTTTTGGGCTTTTGCATATTTTGCATATGGTACTTTGTATCATGTGGGAATTCGATGGACCTATACACAACTCTGTTATCGAGAGGAGAAACATCTTAAAAATTTGAGGGTATGGGCAATCAGTGAAGATGAGATTCGGGATTTGCAATCAATTTCTTTTCCACCTGAATCTGTTGAAGCTCTCACCTTGGCTAGGCGTTTAGAGAAGTTGCCAGACTGGAGTCCAAAACTTCAAAATCTAGCTGTATTACGTCTAGCTTGGTCAGGTTTGACTGATGATCCAGTAATAGCCCTTCAAGCCTTGCCTAATTTACAACCAGTTTTTATCTATCAGGGGTATAGCAGTGAGCAATTGTGTTTTAAGGTTGAAGGTTTCAGAAAGTTAAGGAGTTGAATCTCAGTGGCTTGAAGGGCTTGAATTTAGTGATGATAGAGGAAGGAGCATTGCTTTTTCTTGAACTACTAAGGATTGGTCCCAGCCCAAAACTGAAAGAGGTGCCATCCGGTATCCCCCAACTTAGAAAACTCACAAAACTTGAGTTCTATAATATGCCGTTGGGGTCTATAGATAGAATGAATATGGATGAAGGCCAAGACTACTGGAGTGTTGAGCATATACGAAGCATCAAGTTTATTTTCAATGTTACTGGAGCACAATATGACGATTACACTGTTTGGGAATACCATTATGCACGTGAACGTCAAAGGAATACTGAAGCTCAAAACCAATCTGAGTTAAACGACAAAAGTTGAGTTTTCTGAGATACTTGGATTTATGATTACTTGGAGCTATGCCTAATTATCACTTTTTGATTAACCTAGTGCAAGCACATAATATTAAATAGTACACAAAGTAAACAAAGTTCACACATTAAATACACAATACTTGGAAAACAAAAAGCCACGAGTTAAAATGAAAAGATTTTGTCACCCAGTCTAATCTCCAAGCATTGTTCTCTCATGAATCTAGCTTGATTAGTACTTGGTTGCACACCACCATTCACCGTTCTCTCATGCTTAGGCCATAACGAACACCACACTGCAAACACCAATATTTTAGAACACCACCAATTAAGATAAAGCTCCACACGAAATAGAAACTTCGTATTTTGCTGCTGAGATTTTTCTTCACCTGCCAATAAGCTCTCTCTCAATATCAATGTATCTCTGAATATACAGATCTTGTTCTAAAGTTGCATACATGTATTCAAACTGTATCTTAGCCTTCCTCTAGTCTTATAATTATAGTAAAGGAGTATAGGAACATAGAAACTACTATTCTGGTTCAGTTCTAGGCCAAAATAGGGTTTACCGAGTTGTCAAATCTATAGACTGTTATTCTGGTCTAGCGACGTCCAACAAGAATTAAGCAAGCTAGATTTCACTATAGAGATACTAGAGCGAGACTCTACTTAGGTTTTTTAAAATTTGACAGTGTGCACAGTTTTGGAAGCTCGTCGTAACGAGAACAGTAAGTTTGCATACTTTAAAGGCTTGAATTATAGCTTCAACAACTGTAGAAAGCCATGCTCAAAGAAGTCACTTATGTATCTGGCTCTCACACGACAAAAGAAACTAAATATATCATGCAAAGCTTGTGTGGTACAAAGCAACAGACAACAGTCCTCATGGATATATATATATATATATATAACTTCTCCTCCTCAATTCTCTTAAAGATGTTTAAGAGAAAGTCTATTGTCATTATAAATAGGGATCTGTGAAGAGTCCTAGTGCAAGAAACCCCATCGTCCTGTTTGTGTTTTAAGACGTAAACCAATTCTGGGTAGATTTATAGAGGATATAAACTAGTGTTTGGATGACCTTTGAAGGTCGCATGGCAATTCAACACTTAATTCATGTATTAAAGAACCATATAAGGAGAGTGATGCACGATTAGTGATTCAGCCGATATAAGTATAGCACTACCACAAACTCGTGGATTTGACATTTTAAATGCACGAGGATGCAATGGGATTGGATTGTAACTCCAGATTTGTATTATGTTCTTTTTAGTGCATTGATTTACCGGCCTAAAGTCTCATTACTTTTCTAGCGTAATTTCTTTTCACATAAAAAATTCATGTAGTGTAATTGATCATTTCTGCATATTTCATTTTATAATACAATTTGCACGTACTTAATTAAGGGTCCATTTGGTAAAGCTTATTTTGAGTTGGTTATTTTAGCTTATAAGCAAAAAAGTCAAAACAATCTTTGGCTTTTTTGCTCTTATAAGCTAAAGTAAGAAAAAGGCAAAGCAAAAGATAGGAGTGGCACATTTTTGGAGAAAAGAGAGACCTTCAAAAGCCAACCCGTCATAATCGTTGGAGTGACGAAAACACAAGTAAACCCAAGTCAACACCGACTCTTGCTAACTTGTCTTGGTAAAAAATGGCCAAACTGCCCCTTGAGCATGATGGCACGCCTTGCGAGAAAGTACAAACTCCTCGAGATGATGAGTCCATCCAATCCAGCACATCTTCGAGAAAGTATCAAGTCCTCGAGGTAGTAAGTCCACCTTCCAAGACTTTCCGTGGACAGTCTTGCATGTTCAATATGTCATTTCAATCGACTTCGGACCAATTTTGGTGATACCCGGTCAAAATGGCCAAACTGCCCCTCGGGCATTCCAACACGTCTTTGAGAAAGTACAGGTTCCTCAAGACGGCAAATCCACCATTCCAGGGCTATCCCTAGACATTTCAACATGTTCGCTATTCCATTCTAGTCCATCACGACCTCATTCCGGCAAGTTTTGGTTAAAATAACCATTTTTCCCCTAGAGGCCCAGGAGCACTTTTTGACCACACGGCCTCTAGGAGCCAAACTAGCGCTTATTGGGATACTCCAAGGAAGATCCCTATCCAATTCCAGACAAGTCTCTAAGCTTGAAACACATTTAAGTCAATAAAGGCTTCTCGAAGCATATCACAAATGCTTCTCCAAGATTGACTTTTTACTTTGATTTTCTAATTAAAACGCACTGTCAAATGACTTGAGAAATGCGTAAATTAAAAAATTCTCAAAAGCATTTCCAAAGGCCTTTCAATCGATATGGCTCGATTGAAAAGATCGCTTCCTGAAACATTCGATCCTATGGCTCAAAATTTGCCACTTTGAAAAACCCTCAAAACATCTCATAAACGCTCCATCAAGGTTAGCTTTTTCCTGATTCTCTTATTAAAATGCACTGTTGTAAGCACCCCATTTTTGACCGCTTGGTAGTCTACACTCCATCCAGACTTGTACTCAAGTCAATATGGACGTATTCCAATCGAAACTAACTCTCTAAGTCTAAATCCCGTCTATCCATCGTTTTGTGGGCCCACCAGCCCAAATAGAGGCAAAATGACCAAAATGCCCTTAGGGGCATTGTCCTTTCCAATTCCAATTTCAATCCCTCTCTCGAGACAGTTGATTCCTCTAGACGGTAAATCTATTCCAAATTAGGCACGTCTTTCCGAAGACGCTAAGTCCCCTTTCCAATTCCAAATCAGGCATGTCTTTCCGAAGACGGTAAGTCCCATTTCCAATTCTAAATTAGGCACATCTTTCTGAAGACGGTAAGTCCCCTTTCCAATTCCAATCCCTCTCTCGAGACAGTTTATTCCTCGAGACGGCAAATCTACTCCAATCAGGTGCGTCTTTCTAAAGACGATAAAACCCCTTTCCAATTCCAATCCCTCTCTCGAGACAGTTTATTTCTCGAGACGGTAAATCTACTCCAATCAGGCGCGTCTTTCCGAAGACGATAAGACCATTTTCCAATTCCAATCCCTCTCTTGAGAAGTTGATTCCTTGAGACGGTCCAACACGTTTTTCGAAGAAAATCTCTTCGGAACGGTAAGTTCCTTTAAACCTGTTAACCGGGATGAGACCCCAAGTCCCTTAGATGGTAGAACAGTCCACCTTTGGCGCCTGTTAGCCCGCTAATGCAGAAATGTCCATTGAGGCACGCTTTCTGAGAAAGTTGACTTCTCAGGCGCTAAGTCCCTTTAGTAGCTTCCCAAGATCAGGCAGTCTCAAGAATGATCGCGAACCGTCAGAGTAGCGGAAATACTCGCAAACATCGCAACCGTCAGAGTAACAGAAATACTCGCAAGCAGGTCGATATAAGGAATTGCCAACAATCCCCTATATCACACGACCATCGTCAGAGTGGCAGAAACACTCAAAACCTAGGTCAACACCAGTGCCTGCTAGCCTACTTCGGTGAAAAATGACCAAATTGCCCCTTAGGCCTTTTTTGACACGTTTCTCAAGAACACACCTGAGTCCTCAGAACGGTGAGTCCAACCGTCTAAGATTGTCTTAAAAGTAGTCCGACATGATTAGGTGCCTTCGAGTCAGTTTCGGGCCAATTTCGAGACTTTCCGGTTAAGATGACCATTTTGCCCCTAGCATTCGAATGCCCCGGGAACCACACCGGCTAGAGGTATCAAACCAGTAACATTTTGAGATTGCTTCTTATAGTATTCTCAACCTTTCTCTATCTTTCCGAATTATTCCGAGTCAGTTCCGGCAAACTTGGTACAAAATGACCGTTTTGCCCCTAGTGGGCCGGTCTCCTTTTCCGACCACACTGGCTCTGGGTATCAAACCGGTAACCTCTTGAGATTGCTTCATATAGTATTCTCAATCTTCCTCTATCTTTTCAAATCATTCCGAGTCAGTTTCGGCAACTCCGGTACAAAATGACTGTTTTGCCCCTAGTGGGCCAGTTACCTTTTTTGACCATACCGGCTCTGGGTGTCAAACCGGCAACCTTTGGGAACATTTTGAATAATGTTTCCAAATCTCAAGTCTTCTTCCGGGACAGTCCGAGTCCGTCTTGGCAGTTTCCCGATCCGAGTGACCGTTTTGCCCCTAAAGGCCCGGGCAACCCCTCCGACACATCCTATCCTCATTTTTCAAGTCAAATACCTCCAGGACACTATTCTAAGTGTTCCTGCTCTTTTCCGACCTTCCGGGTCATTCCCGGTCCCTCAAATCATTCTTGGACTTTTCGGAGTCACTCCTAGTGAAGCCAGGTAAGAAATTGCAGGCAGTCACTAGTACAGGCGCCCAAATCTAGTCAAAGATATGTTGCTTGCCGACCTTAATAGTTTCCTAATTGGCTGGCGCCACTACAAGTGGCGCCAAGCCAATATTTGGCCTCCTAGAAGCATTTTTGGCCTAGCGTTACTTTAACAGGTGCTAGGTCTATCCCACCTCTATAAATACAGAGCCTCTTCCAGCGTGAAGGAGGTCCAAAAACTTAGTCTAAAAACACAAATATTCAATATACAGAACTCGTACACTCCTAAAACCCTAGTTTCCCTAGGTTTTCCAAACCCTAGCCACCATACACAAACCCTAGCCTTTTATACACTCATACACACTCCTACACACTTATACACTAGCCTCCAACCCTCAATTGAAGACTTGGATTGTTGCAACTACAAAGATTTGAAGACCGAATACGAGCCCTCAAAGAAAAAGACTGAAGTGAAGCGAAAACCGAAGAAAAGCAAGGTGTGCAAAATAAACAAGACACAAGGTAGGCTTTCGTTTTACGTTTCTGCACTCCCCCCTCTCTCTTCTCTCTCCTAACCTACTTGGGTTTTCTCTATTTTAATCGCCTATCTCTTTCTCCCCCTTTCTTTGCATGCTTGAAACAAGGGAACTCCCGGTCCATGTGTAGGATTAGACTATTGGAGAGTCACTGTGTCGGGGGCTTTCCTTTAGGCTAACCGAAGACCACGTGGGTTCGGCCCCCTTGTTTATGTGGTGAAGCCTTAACCTTATATGTTCACGACCCAAAACTTACATTGTGCATATCATGATCTTGCATCTTCCAAAAATTGTTTTCAAACTCGTTTTCAAAGTTTGCATTAAACTTGTTTCCAAAATTGCATCAAAATCTTCTTTTTCAAAACATGTTTTTAAAATCACAATCCTAAAGTGATTCTAGCCTTTCTATGGCTAGGGTTGCTTTAGGAAAGTGTTACATTTAAAATGATTTTCATGGTCCATATTTTCAAAACCACTTTCCTAAAGTGGTTCTAGCCTTCTTATGGTTAGAATCACTTTAGGAAAGTGAGACATTTTTATATCTTCTAAAAACTCTCTTTTCAAAAATCTCTTCCTTAAAATCTCTTTTTCAACATGCTTTCTAAAAACTCTCCTTCCAAAGTTGTTTTCAAAAACTCCATCTAAAAATCTATTTTCCAAAACTTCTCTTTTTAAACTCCTTTCCAAAACGCTCTCTTCAAGGTCCACTTTCAAAAAACGGTCCCCAGGTTTCCTTCTTAAAAAAACCCCTTCCTAAATTTCTTTCTTAAAAATCTCTTTCTAAAAAACTCCTCACTAAGATCTCTTTCCAAAAACTCTCTCTCCTCAAAATTCACTTTCTAAAAATACTCCATAAATTCACTTTCCTAAAAACTCTCTCCAACAATCTCATTTCAAAAATATTTCTAAAAAACTCTCTTTCTAAAATCTTCCCTCTAGAAACTCCTCTCTAGGATTTCCTTCCGAAAACTTGTTTCCAAAAATACACTTTCCAAAAATCTCTTTCCTTAGAGCCCAAGTCAAGCCCTCGAACCCATAATTAGGAAATCCTAATTTTCTTTCCAAAAATATGATTTTTAACCTTGCCCCAAACCTAGGTTTCCAAAACCTCCCTTTCTACATCAAAATCATAAGTTTCCAAAAAACCTCTTATCTACGCCAAAACTATAGTCTTCTCAAATCTAGGGTTTCTAAAACTCCACCTTTCTAAATCCTTGTCAAATTCCATCTTCCCTTTAAGAAACTAAATCCAATCTTCCCGTTTAGGAAACTAGATCCAATCCCCCGTTTTTTAAAACAAAATCAAATCTTCACTTTTAGAAACAGAATCCAATCCCTTGTTTTAGGAAATAAGAATCTTAACTCTTCCTAATCTAAATCGTTCCTAATTCAACTCTCTCCTAATTTCCTACCTTCCTAAATCATAAGTTTCCTAAAACTTTCAAATCTTTGCTTAAACATTAAGCTTCCACATCTTTCCTAATTCAACCATTTCCTAATTCTACCCCTTTTAAAATCTTAACTTTTCCAACCTAAGTTTTCAAATCTTTCTAAAACTCAAATCTTTCCTAATCTCAAGATTTTCTAAAATTCAAACTCTAAAACTTTCTAAATTTCAAATCTTTCCAAATTTCAAAACTTTCTAAACTCAAAACTTCCTTGTTTTCTAAACATTCCAAATTCAAAACTTTCCTAATTCAAAACTTTCTTAAGTTGAAACTTTCTTAATTCAAACTTTTCCTATTTCAAAACTTTCCTAAAACAAAACCTTTCCTTTTTCAAACCTTTCCTAAAATGAAACTTTCCTATTTTCAAACCTTCCTGATTCGAACCTTTTCTAATTCGAATCTTTCCTAAATCCAACCTTTCTAAATCTTCCAAGTCCAACATTCGAGTCAAATCTTTTCTAAATTTCTTCCAAGTCAAATCTTTCCTAAGTCTAGGTTTCCTAAACCTCAATCTTTCCAAAACAAGTCTAAATCTTTCTTCCAAGTTCTACCTTCCTAAGTCAAAGTCTAATATTTTCAATTCCAAGATTCCAAATTCCAATTTTCAATCTTCTATTCTGAATTCAAATCAAATCCAAATTCCCATTCAACTCCTTTTTCAAATCAAACATTCCATTTTCTATCGGACTCTTGTCCGAACTACGACTGACCTGATTCCTCCAAAAGGATAGGTAGGCAACCCTCATGGGTGCGGTCACAAATTTTTTCAAATTTCAAATTCCTCCACCTTTTTCAAATCTCAAATTCCACAATCTTTTCAAATCTCCAATCTATTTTCAAACTTCCAATTTCAAATTTCTATTTCCAAATCTCTATTTCCAATTTCTAAAACTTTCCAATTTCAAATCTATCCTTTCAAATCTCTTTTCTAAAATCAAAATCAAAATTCTCTTTTTAAATCAAATCAATTTTTTTTCAAATCTATTTCCAAATCTCCTTTCTTGCACTTGCATATCATGCATCATGTTAATTTCTTTTCAAAAATTCCTTTTTCAAAGTGGATAGGATTGAACGTTAGTTAGTTAAAGACTCTCATAGGTAAATCTAGGGTAGATTGACATGTAGGTACCGAAAGGGCGGGGTAGGGTGATGGCTTAGTGCGTCTTCCCTGCACATAACCAACCTTCGAACCTAGATCACTGTTTTCAAAAGACCAAACGGAGTTATTTTCTAAAAAGAGCCAAATATTTTCCAAAGGATGCCAAAACAACTTGTTTTCCTAAAAACCCTCTCTTGAAATGGTATTTTCAAAAATCGTTTTCCAAAACCCTTAGTGTAGTTTTCGGATTATGCTTAGTTTTTAGGTGACCTACTCACCTTAATCAAGTTAGGTGGTGACTCCAAATCTTTTCCAAAAGTTCTTTATTCAAATCAATTTTTGATTCAAACCTAGTCGCACTCATTCTTCTAGGAGGGTGAGTTCCAACGAGAGAGTACAGCATTTTTTCCACTTGTGTGTGTATTTTTCGAGTGCGAAAAATCTAGGCGCGACAACTATCAAATAACTTGAGAAATGTGTAAATTAGGAAATCTCCTAAAGCTTGTCCAGAGGACCTCCTATTGGTACAATTCGATTAAGAAGGACGCTTATTTTCATGCACGCTTCCCGATACTACATCTCCATCATCCAAAATCCTTTCAAGCTCCCCAAGGGCTCCCGATTCATGTGAAACAATGGGAGAACATTGTGAATGTGACCAATTGTCCTAATCTTTCCCAAATTGCATGAATCTCAAGGTAAAGTCAGTATAAGAGTTCCCAGTGGCGGAGCGTGTGCTACATGCGCCCAAAAAATTATCAGATCATCCAAAACTTTGCTTGCTCCCTAAGATAGGATAGTATAAAAAAGTGCCACGTGTCATCCTCTAAGAGCGTGATACTGGGAGCATGTAAGACATGTGCCTAGAGGTGTATTCCTTACCTATAAATAGTGCCCCCTTGATATTCCAGAGCTAAAAATAGTGGGGAAACTCTACCCAATTCAAAATAGACCCTCGAAATTCCAAAAAACCCAAGTCTCTCAAACATTCAAGCCCCTCCAAGCTCCTTAAAGTCTCTCCAAGCTCAAGACTACTCAACAATAATGGATTGAAGGTGCTTAGAGGCCAAAGATAAAGCTCTCTTTACATTTATGTCTCTCCCACTACTCTCTTCTCCCCCTTAGTCCACTTGGGCTATTCTTCCCTTTTAATCCCTATCTTCTACCTCCATTTCTTATGTGCTTGAAACAAGTGAGGTCCTAGGCCATGCTTAGAGAAAAGCTTGTCAGAACCACCGATTGGGGGACCTCCCACAAGATTAATTGAGCATAGTATGGCCCTTGAAGCTCCTTGTTATGTGGTGAAGCCTAAACCCTTGCATATTCATGACCCTTTGCATCTAAATGTTATAATGTCCATGTTATGGTTGCCTTGATTTCATTTTCATGTTTAAAACTACTTTTTGAACCATCATCATTTCAATCTTTACATATTCTCCAAAGTTCATGTTAAAATGATTTTCTAAAAATACTTCTAAGTTGGAGCTCCTTGAAGTTTAAGTTAGAATCCCCAGCTCTCCAAACCTTAGGTTGTTTTCAAAACCCTAATCCCTACCTTACATTTTATATAGCTTTCCTAAGTTTTTGCATAAAAAATGATTTCAAAAACACTCTCTAAAAGGGTACTTCCAAAATCTCTACTCTCTTAAGTTTTCACCAAAAAAAATAAAAATGGTGTTCAAAACTTTCAATTCTACATTGATTTTCAAAAGTTTTACACTCTTGAGTTGTGCGGTTGGAATAATCCCCATGGAGCCCTCTCTTAAGTGGTCTCCCCAAAATTGACTATAAGAACCCTAACTCACTAGAATGGTTTTCAAAACCCTAACTGGTTTTTCCAAAACAACCCTCTTCAAAAGAGGTTTTCAAAAAGTTTATTCTCTTTAGCTTCTATCAAAATGATCTTCCAAAATTACTTGACAATATTGATTTTCAAAATTGTACTCTCTTTAGTTGTGTGGTTAGAATGGTCCTCATGGAGCCATCTCTTGAGTGGTATCCCCAAAATCAACCATATGAACTCTAACTCACTGGAGTGGTTTTCAACACCCTAAAAATGGTTTGCCAAAACCACTCTTCCAAAGAGGTTTTCAGTACCTTTGGTCTCTTCAGTTTTCATCAAAATGGTCTTCAAAAAGAAAAACTACTTGTTCTATGTCTTGATTTTTCAAAGTTTAACTCTCTTAAGTTAGTGGTTGTAATGCTCCCAATGAAACCCTCTTTTGAGTGGTTTTCAAATACCAACCATATGAACCCTACACTTACTTGAGTGGTTTTAAAACATCCCAACTCTCTTGAGTTCACTTTCCAAAAGTTCTTTACACAAAATCATGGTTTTCAAAACCCCTTTTCAAAATTCATACATGAAACTACTCTTTCAAACCTCTCCAAAACCACTAGGCCCTAGTTCAAAACTACTCTACAAAACCACTAGGTCCAAACCCTAAGTTAACCCAACCCTAATTGACTAACCTTAGGACACCTCCAAACCCTAGGTTTTCCTAACCCTAGGTTAATCTAACCCAAATTAGTTAACCCTAGTTGACCTAACCCAAGTTAGTTAATGCTAGTTGATCTAATCCTAGGTTAACCTAACCCTAGTTAGTTAACCCTAATGGACCTAACTGTATTTACCTTAACCAAGGTCACTTAAACTTTAAGGCCCCAACTCAAAGGCTCTTTTCAAACTCTCATTCAATTCAAAGATCATGTTTATAACATGTTTTCGAAAATCTCCTACTCCCTTGAGTTTTCAAAACCCTAATTCAAAAGTTTTTTCAAAATACTCATCCACTCCTCTCAAAAATGTTTTCAAAAGCTGTTTTAAGCTTGTTTTGACAAAAATGGTTAGATACTTAACGTTTTCTAAAAACAATTTTCAAAATGCTTTAAAAAACTCACAATCGTAAGGTGTCCCTAACTCTTTCACGGTTAGGGTTTCCAAGGAAAAGTGATACATTAAATGTAACATTCAAAGCTTCATAATAGGATTCTAAACCCTAAATGTTTTTCAAAACCTCCTTCAAAAATGATTTTTAAAAGTCACATCCTTAAGACAATCTAAGTCATTTAAAGAATGTGGTTTCTTAAGAAAAGTGAGATATCAAGCAGTATTCTATAACCCTTAAACTCTAAAAACCTAAGGGAAGTCTCTATCCCTTTTTCCAAACATGTTTTCAAAATTCCTAACCTTAAAGAAGTTATGCTCTCAATAGCTAATCTATCAAAGATGGTGCAATATTCAACATACCTTTTGTGAGGTATTCAAAAACTACTTACAAAAACTTTTCAAAGACAAGTTCAGAAGAGCATTTCCAATTCAAACTCTATTTGCAAAACTTTTAAAATAAGACTTCAAAACATTTCCAAAACTCCATGAAGTTGTTTCAAAACATTTTCAAAACTCCCTTGAGTTGTTTCAAAAACTAATCTAAAACGCTCTTAAGTTGTTTCAAAATATTTTTAGAACTCCCTTGAGTTATTTCATAATATTTTCAAAACTCTCTTGAGTTATTTCAAAAACCTTCCAAAACTTTCTTAAGTCATTTAAAAAATCTTCCAAAACTCCATTGAGTTATTTCAAAAACTATTCTAAAACTCCCTTAAGTTCTTTCAAAAATATTCCAAAACTCTTATGAGTTTATTTTTAAATACACTTCAAATCCTCTCAAGTTCTATTCCAAAAGCTCTTTAAAATATTCCAAGTCCCAGCTCAAAGGCATTTTCCAATCTCTCAAGTTCCATTCAAAACACTCTAAAGTTCTATTTCAAACTTTTCAAAGTTCAATTTTAAGTCCAAACTCTCTTAAGTTCAAGTTTCAAAAGAAACCTTCCAAGACTCACATGAGTCTATCTTTAATCGAGTCGTAGCCCGAACTATGAATAACCTGATTCTCGCCAAATGAGATACATAGGCAACCTTCAAATAGGTTCAGTCATAACTTTATTTTCAAATCAAATACCTTTTTCAAAACTCTTTCAAGTCAAATGTCCATTTTGAAAACTAACTATCTCTCTCTCTCTCTCTCTCTCTCTCTCTCTCTCTCTCTCTCTCTCTCTCTCTCTCAAATCCAATGATCTTTTCAAAATCAAACTTTGAACCTTTTGAAGTCTTCCAACATCTTTCCAAAACTTGCATCATGCACCATTCATTTAAAAAGTGATGATTAAACTCTATTTTCAAATATTTTTTCAAGTGGATAAAAGTGGATATTAGTAACCGGTGATTCAAGTTAGTGAACTAAGGGTGCTTAGATATGTAGGAACTGAAAAGGTGAGGTAGGGTGATAATCTTAATATATCTTCCCTACACGTAATCAACCCCCAAACCATAGATTTCTATTTCGAAGACTAAAATCGGAGTCATGTTTTCCAAAAGGGCTTTAAAAACACCTTCGAAAGACTGCTAAAAACCTCT
Organism: Euryodendron excelsum; assembly: GCA_033060915.1. NCBI lineage: Eukaryota > Viridiplantae > Streptophyta > Magnoliopsida > Ericales > Pentaphylacaceae > Euryodendron > Euryodendron excelsum. The sequence continues at coordinate 34,478,701 of CM065387.1, forward strand.
TTCTAAAAACCTTCTTAAGAAGGGCATGTGCAAAACATTTTCAAAAAATCTAAGTTTAATCTTCAAATTATACTTATTTTATGTGACTTAGCACATCTTTAACTATGTTAGGTGACGACTTCAAAAAAATTTCAAAAGCCCTTATTCAAATAAAAATAAGTTTTCAAGTTCAAACTCCTGTCGCACTTGTCATTTTAAGAGGATAAGTTCAAACAGAGAAAGTACCATCCTATTCCCGAGCAAAGAGGGCTTATGGTTAAAAACTAGCAACAATATGCATTTGTCAGGTTGACTTTTGGTGTCACAAGAAATTAGTCCAATCTTATCCATATGACTGATAAATTTATAAATAACATGCCTAAGTCTACCATGCCATAAGTCATAAGATTCAACGACATAAGAAGATGCATAAACAGATTTTTCATTAATAACATTTAGCTTAAACATTCCAAATGCAGCATAGCCCTTACCAACAAAGACATCCTTTTTGGTCAAGACAAACTTGTCTAACTCAAACACCATTTTAAAACCATGATTGCTAAGTACAGTACCAGAGACAAGATTCAGCTTCATATCAAGAACATGTAAGACATATTTGAGAAGCACTGATTTTTCAGAGTTAAAAGACAATTTGACACAACCCTTTCTTACAACTTGGAACGATGAGAATTGCCCATATACGTAGCAATATCAGCATTAAGTAACTCATAGTAAGTGAACCTATTATTATCACAACAAATGTGACGGGTGGCACCGGTATCAATATACCAATAGATAATTCCTTTAATAGGATTAACCTCAGTGATCAAAACCATAAGCATATCTTCTTTCTCATTTATCATATATGTTGTCTTTTTTACTTTTCTTGTAAAGACAATTACTGGCTATGCGATCTGATTTTTGACACATAAAGCAAACATGGAATTGGAAATACTTTTCAGAGTCTTGAGACTAACCTGATTGACCACCGCTTTTCTCAAAATTACTTTTAATTTTACCAATTTCTTGTGATGATCTCAATTCAGCAACATAAGCACTTGTAGCTGGTTTAATCTTCCTATTCTTGTTAGGGATTCTTGTTCCCTTTTGTGTACTGTGCACTTGGCTTGAGAAAGATCAAAACTAGAAGCTACTTCAGAATAGGGAAACTCAATAGGAACGAGTCTGGCAGGTGTCGAAGTGACAGAATATGCTTTACTAGTGGAGTTGGACATATCTTCAAATTGTTGGAAAAATACAATGAAAATAGCAAAGAATTTCTTGCGCTTGGTAAAACAATTAACTGATTCTAGCTAAGACGTGCATAGTCGTTTCCTGAAGATAGTGAGAGCCTCCCAACAATGTGCTACAGATCACGGCAACACTATCTCCGAGATTCAATCTAGCTTGAATTCAGATTCGTTTCTCACAGTTTTGCACTAACTTTCGGAAACCAAGTACTTTTTATCCCTCTTTCTAGATGCTCTTAACAAAATACATACCATGTTTTTCACTCTCAAATATTTCACATACTATTTTTCCATCTCTCAAATGATGGCTAACCCTCCTCCTTATATAGGTGAAGAAGAGAGAGACTAATAAATAATACTACATGAATCAATAATATAGATACAATAATAAGATACATTGTTAGCCCAAAGGTAATATGTGAAATATATCTCTATTAATTTTGATGATAACATACTTTATTGTATTAATTTAACTATTCCTAATGTTGTAATCCTTGGTCTATGAGTTTAGATTACAAGGTTTTGTAGGATATTTAAAGTGATGCAATTATTGCATGCCTTTTTGGGTTCAAGGAAGAAATTCAAATTCAAATGTTGCCTAGCAAATTTCATGGAGCTTCGAATTTCAAAATAAGATATGGAAATCAAGTTTTAGGGAAACTTGGTTCTCCTACACTTGAACTTCGATGATACTATATCCAAAAATAAAACCCTTCCTTCTTAGGAAGATGTGCGCATCAAGTTATATTGAAGGGAAGATATGTGTCAGCAAACAAGAATATTCTAGAGATATACATTGAAGACTCTAAAGGAATATCTTGAAGATTGACTGAAGATTATTTGAAGATCAAAGGAAAGACACTCTATTGATTTTGGTCAAAACTTCTTCAATGAATTACAATACAAAGAAAGGAAAGATGTAGATTTTCAAAGCAAGGAAACTCAATATGCTGAATATTTTCCGGTATGGAAGCTTTTCAAATTCAAGGTGAATATTTCAAGAATAGAAACTTTTCAAATTCAAAGTGAGATCGTCAGTTATGGAAAATATTTTGAATTCAAGATATAATTTGGCCACAAGATTAAGGAGTCTTTAAAGATCATATTTGTAAAACAATGAAACTCTATATTGCTGCTAATTCAAATTTTAAAGACTTTCTATTCAAGAGACAAGCGAGCAATAAAGATTGAGGAGCCTATGGAGATTGAGATCAAGCTAAAATCGATTACAACATATTGAGGAATATCTCATCTAACGGCTAGAAGAGAAAGACAAGAATTGAAGCTATATATATAGGCATGCACGGCTGCAAGGAAGAATAATCTAGAAAATTTATTCTCTAAGAGTGAAATCTTAATCTTGCAAAATTCTTCAGCCTCCACAAAGTTTATTCTTTTAATCTCTTTGAGTTTCATTCGGAAATCTATTATGTGAGAGAAATTCTTTGTAAATTAAAAGTAGTTGTACTCTTGATCTTTCTTCTTATAAAAGAGAGACTAGCTTGGAGATAGAGCTAGGGTTTGAGTTTGACTAGTACATGGGTTTAACTAGTTGGAGTGTGAGGAGCACTTATGAAAGACTAGAGCCTAGGAAAGGTTTTGGATTTGGATATAGTACAGAAGAAAATCTCAAAGAAAGACCCTTGGGGAGTGGACTAGGTTTGGGGGTGATCGAATCACGATAAAATCACAGTGTCATACTCTCTTATCTCTATCTCTTCTTTGCATGTGCTTTAGATTATTTATACTTGATTGTTATACTTAACTGTGTATGATTGATCCATATTTACTCTCTTATTGTACGAGTTTAATTGATATTTAAGTTGAATATCTTGCTTTGAAATTCATCTCAAAGAAGTGAAACTGAATTTCTATCTCTTCTTTGCATGTGCTTTAGATTATCTATACTTGATTGTTATAGTTAACTATGTATGATCGATCCATATTTACTCTCTTATTGCATGAGTTTAATTGATATTTAAGTTGAATATCTTGCCCTGAAATTCATCTCAAAGAAGTGAAATTGAATTTGATCAAGTATTAGGTATTGAAATAGTTTTCTGAAGTTTACGAGATTGCTCAATTAAAGTATGGAGTCTGCTCATATATCTATTTATGAAATTTTCTCTATGAAGTTTTTGAGATTGCACATATTGTATATTGAGTCTACTCATTTAACTATCTGTATAAGTTGACTCTCTAAAGTATGTGAGGCTTCTTATTTTATTTGTGAGTTTGCTCATTTTACTGAATAAGTTAAAATTAATTATAATTGGATAAAATTAGAAAAACACAATTCTCCTCCCCCCCCCCCCCCCCCCCCCCCCCCCCCCCCCCCCCCCCCCCCCCCCCCCCCCCCCCCCCCCCCCCCCCCCCCCCCGGGTTGGTTTCTGGGTAACATACATGTATTGTCTAAATACAAGTTTATCATGTACAACTTAAATACATGCAACGTACCATGTATATACATTCATAATGAATTAAATAACGTATCTAGCAACTTTCATACATGTATGTATATATTGAACATGCAAAATACAATGTCTCTAGTATAATACAATGTGCTAAATACATATTTACATAATAATATAAACAAATAATTTAAATCATACCAACACCTAGAACTTCGGAAAAATGTGCTATTAGCGCTCTACTTCATAAGCACGCCCTACGGTGCTATAGCTTGCTATATCAAGATGAATGGTAGAGCAGCTAGCTATTGGCACACTACAGCGATGTACCCTACACCTGAACTTTTTGGGCACTTTTGAGTGATGTTTTATGGGTATGATTGTAGCAAATGCCTAAATTGTATAAGATCATTGATGATCATTAATGATAGAGTGTTTAGAGACTGGAGTATCACATCAAGGGAACCAAAGTATTACTTAAGAGTTTTAAGGACTCAAAGGTGAGTGACTTCACATCCGGAGTTGTATTTCTAATTGATTCTCGTAGCTAATATGATTTGTGAAAATAATGATTTACTAATGTTATCTTCAAATGTTCAATGTCTTACATGTTAAACCCTTCCGAAAAATATTATGAGCTCCATGGATGTTGGTAATTTTAGTTATGTTTGAAGCAAATTATATCTTACTTGTCATATGCCTATATTGGGATCTTGACACAAAAGGGATTATTATCTGAAGTTGTTATACATATCTAAGTGAGGCAAGTCTTCCCATCTCACTCAAGGAACATTTCGTACTGTGTAAATAGTGTATGTATGTTTCATATCTGTACCGACACAGTTATGTTATGCTATTTCGAAAGCACGTGAGCCAACTAATTTGGAAAGTACATTTTATCAGTCTTGTATGCAATTCTAATTACTTCTGATAGTAAAAATGATTTCTATCGTGTTAGTAACTTCTTTTGAAAATACTTGGTGTCCATGGTAAAATCTCGCTGGTTGTCATGTTATTAACAAGGCTATGAACTCACCCCTATCAATTAACAACATTTTAGGTTGTGGAGCATGATTGGAGACCTACGGAGCTTTTAAAAGGAAACAGAAGAATTTACCTTGCATTGTAAATAAAAGAGTTTTGTGTGGACATCTTTGTGACGCTTGGTCCATTGATGTAACCTTTTGAAGCATGGGCTATTTTTTTGTTGTTTTGAACATATCTTTGACAATGAGGAGTGATGTATGTAATATTGGCCTCTTTTCTTCCAAGGTCATAATATTGGCAATACTTTTAAACTTTTGGGCTTTTGCATATTTTGTATAGCGTACTTTGTATCATGTGAGAATGGGATGGACTTATACACAACTCTGTTATCGAGGAGAGAAACTTCTGAAAAATTTGAGGGTATGGGCAATCAGTGAAGATGAGATTCTGGATTTGCAATCAATTTCTTTTCCACTTGAATCTCTTGAAAGTTTCACCTTGGCTAGGCGTTTAGAGAAGTTGCCAAACTGGAGTCCAAAACTTCAAAATCTAGCTGTATTACGTCTAGCTTGGTCAGGTTTGACTGATGATCCAGTAATAGCCCTTCAAGCCTTGCCTAATTTACAGCCAGTTTTTTTCTATCAGGGGTATAGCAGCGAGCAATTGTGTTTTAAGGTTGGAGGTTTCAGAAAGTTAAGGAGTTGAATCTCAATGGCTTGAAGGGCTTGAATTTAGTGATGATAGAGAAAGGAGCATTGCTTTTTCTTGAACTACTAAGGATTGGTCCCAGCCCAAAACTGAAAGAGGTGCCATCCGGTATCCCCCCAACTTCGAAAAGTCACAAAACTTGAGTTCTATAATATGCCAATGGAGTTTATAGATAGAATGAATATGGATAAAGGCCAAGACTACTGGATTGTTGAGCATATACGAGGCATCAAGTTCATTTTCAACGCTACTGGAGCACAATATGATGATTGCACTGTTTGGGAATACCATTATGCACGTGAACGTCAAAGGAATACTGAAGCTCAAAACCAATCTGAGAGTTAAACGATAAAAGTTGAATTTTCTGAGATACTTAGATTTATGATTACTTCGAGGTATGCTTAATTATTACTTTTTGATTAACATAGTGCAAGCACATAATATTAAATCGTACACAAAGTACACACGTTAAATACACGATCTTAACTTGGAAAACAAAAAATGATGAGTAAAAATGACAAGATTTTGGCATCCAGTCCAATCTCAAAACATTGTTCCACACGAATCTAGGTTCACTAGTACTTGGTCATACACCACCATTTACCGTTCTCCTATGCTTGGGCCACGACAAACACCACACTGCAAAAAGCCTATCTGCCATTGCAAATGCTTATTTGCGACGGCGCTACGAAAACATTTTAGGCGACGAAAATGATGGGGTTGCAAATAGTTTTCCCGACAACTTAGAGGCAGTATGGGGCACAATTAGTGACGGCAACAACACTGTCACAAATACTCATCGTCGGGTGAATCTTAATTGCGACAACTGTTTCACCAACGCTAAAGAGTTTTTTGCGACGGTTAAAAACCATAGCTAAACCTTATAGCCGACTCCTATTAATGATGGATTTGGCCTTCACAATAGTACTTTTAGCGACGGTGAAAAACTGTCACTTAATCCAAAGTATAACGAACTGTTTTCCCACTTTTAGCGACGGAAAAGTGCCGTTGCTAATTTTTTTTGGGGAAAAAAATATTTTTCTATATAAATTACAAATAATTTTTGTAATTTGTTGTTTCATCTGATAAAATGTATATTTATCATAATCCAAATAACATAATTCATACATTCATTCAAATTCAAATACTTAACAAAATTAATAAACTTTTAAATATTTATCCAAAACAAATATTGTCTCCCATTAAAATTCATACAACAAAAACAAATTACATAGTCTCTCGCAAAATAATGTCCCTAATCCAAAATCTATACAAATTACATAGTCTCTCGCAAAAAGAGAGTTTTTAGTTTATCACAAAATAAGACCATAGAGAAACACCATCGACCTATTCTTTTTGAATTACTTGAAAAACAAAATATATATATATATATATATATAAATATTAGATATAACAATGAACACCAAGCTGTTGGTCGTGTCTACCTTAACATTCTTGCTTTTACTTTTCTCAACTGTTGAGTGGGCTTCTTTTGTGGCAGGTGATTTTGGTTGGCTCACCAAGTTGTTCATTCTATAAGCCCTTATAGGAGGCCATCCCACAACTTGCCTGCTTCATGAATCAAATTAGAAAGGAAGCCAAAAAAAAAAAAAAAAAATTCAAGCCTTAGCCAATAATAAAATAATGGCACTAAGTCACAGTAATTACAATCCAACCATTTCAGCAAAATATGTTCATATCAAACAGCAAGAACCGACATCGACAAATAATGTACTACTAAAATAGAAAAAAGAAAATAGAAGATGAAAAAATTATGATGGCATGAGGAACACTCGGTCACTCATAAAGAATGCACAAGTGATGGCGCCATGACAAATCAATGAGTACCCAATGGTCTGAGGGTCTCTGATTTAGAGTTATAGTTCATTTGACTGAGTAATGCCCAATGATTATCTTAAACTGCTCTGGTGAATTCCCCTGGTTTAGAGGGAAACTGCAAAAAGCAACAAGTCGGGCAATGGCCTTGTATGCATCATTTATCCATACACTAAAAACCCTTCTTTATAGCAATCACCTTCTTTATTGCAATCAACTTCTCTTCTTTCTCAGGGAGAAAAATTCGAGCAACACCATTACCTAAACAGGACAAAGATCAAATAAGCAGGTGAAAATGCAAGATAGAGTAACATTCAAAAAAAGGAAACAAAGAAAAGAAAAGAAAAAAGAGGTTAGATATATTGGAGTGCCTTTTGAATTCATAATACAAACAATTTAGAAAAGCCTATGAAACCCAGAAAAAAGGGCGATTGGTTGGGAATCCTAATCACTATAAGTACCAATATCCAACTATGGTGAATTAGGACAATTACTTTACCAGCATAGCTTGAGAATTCAAACTTGTTAATCAAACTATCTCTAGGAAATGTTATATAGCCAACTCCAACTATACATTTGAATAACAGATTGACGTCCTATTGAAAAAAAAAAACTTGTTGAATCAACTATAAGACAAAGACCAGAACTAATATAATAGAAGTCAATTGACTAAACAACAAATCAACAACATATTGCAAAAGAAACAACCAAAACTGTCTACCCCCTTGTATTTGCTCCCGAAAAATTGTGGGTCTCAAACAACACAGTTCTCAAACAAACTCCAAATTCCTGATTTCAATTCAAAATTTGTTTTTCGGAAAGGTTTTCTTTGGACAAAAAGAAGTGACGCTGGTGTATGAGTGGAGGTAAATGAAACCACATGGAACAAGGACAACAAAGATAATCTAAAATATCTTCTTTTGTCAATTAATAAAAATAAAATTTTCAACTCTAATTGCACACAGCTATTGAACCCTAAATCATTTAAAAGATGATAATACTGAACATATATCTTTAGAAGTAGAAAAGACTCAAATCAAATCCTCCTGAATCAGCTCGCTCTCTCTCTCTCTCTCTCTCTCTCTCTCTCTCTCTCTCTCTCTCTCTCTCTCTCTCTATGTATGTATGTATATATATACATATTGCATGCCCATGTATCACTGTGTGTGACTGTTAAAAAACCTAATGAAATCAAATAACAGGAACTACTTGGAAAATTTATCGTGGTTGAAGCATCACCCTAATGAAATCAAATCCGAAAGACAAAAGTCAAAACCAATAAAACAGTTCACTACGAGAAATAAAAAATCTGAAGGCAAAAAATCAACATGATATAAATACTAACACTCCATATGTACACACAAAGTATCAAAGGCAATCTCGTCTAACACATCAAAAAATACCCTATCAAAATTTTCAAAAACATAAAAAAAAATAACAATAACAAAATAACAAAAACCTATGTGAGAAATCTGGACATACCCACATATAAATATATGCCAACGGAAATGGAATCATCAGCAATATCAAGGCCTGATGAGTGCAGTTAATTTTTCACACCACATCAGTTCCCTCTCATGCAATGGGGACCATTACAAACTTGAATCAAGAATAATCTTCACTAATTTATCAGAGGAGAATTCTCCCTATCCAGATTCAGACAAATGTATCCTCCGGATAGTGAAAAAAAAAACAAACTATTTTTCAAAAGCTTCTTTTTAGGTTTACTCTGTCATTCGTATAGAGGGTCTAGAGTATCTTTCCCAATTCATTGAAAAAATCCCAAATTACCACAAATTCTCCGAAAGACATTGCCATTCATCTTTACTAGTTTGGCTTCCTTTGAAGATTAAAGATTTTTCTATAAATCTACGGCCATGTCATATGTGATTTTGCTTGTCATGTCAATAAGATATCCCAACACATTAAACCTTATAGCTGAATAGAGAATAAAGAAAAAGAACCCATAAAAGGCAACAAAAGGTGCATTTTATTAGTGGAATCATATTCTTGAGTACATAATTGCAAAATTAGGAGAAGATAATGAAGGCAGGCAGGTTCACATAGGAAAGAAAGAGAAGATGGGGTTGGGTAAACAATGTAAATAAGAGAAAACCCAAACAAGGAAATAGAAGCCCATCTGGTATCTTCAAATTAGTCGCATGAACACATTAAGGATACATATATGCAAGGCTAACACCCATGAAAAAATTGAATTAAAGAGAAGGAAAAGGAAGGAACTAAAGGACAAAAGAAACAAGAAAGAAAGAAATTGTAGTTACCTGACACCACCATTAATGGGTGGTGAAACAGAATCAGCAGTTCTCTTGGTGCCGACCGACAAATTAGCTTTGGTCATGGAGGAAGACAATGATGAAGAAGATAAAGATGAAGGAGACTTAACAAAAGAAAACTTCAAACCCATGGAAGGGAAATCTTTAGCTGTCAAGATCCTAGCATGTTGACCCCATGGGGCTAATTTAGACTTCATAGCACCACCACCACAGCAACCAAGGCTCAACCCAAGACCCACCTCAAGCTCAGACACATCTAAGTACGATGAAGATTCCTCAGAAATCAAGACCAAGTTGTCCATCATCAACATGGACCCACTTGTTGCTCGCCCAAATGACATTATTCCACCACCGCCACATAAAAGGAAAAGAGGAAAACATGGCGATTGGCAAAACAACTTCCACCGAGTACAAGAGCAGGGGAAAGCAAAACATAAGAGATTGCAAAATACTAACTTGGTCAACGAGGGATTCCAGTAGGTGAGAACTTCCTGCGGTGAGGGATTCCGGTGGTGAGGGCTACTGGGCACGTGAAGATAGAGGTTAGAGAGAGAGAGAGAGAGAGAGAGAGAAGCTTACTGGAAGCAAGGCCAGAGACTGATGTCGTCGTTGGCTGGCCAGAAAGGGATCGCGGCAGAGGGATGATCAGTTAGGGAGCTGAATCATTTTGGGGGAAATCGATTTAGGGCTGAGAATTAGCCTTTGATTGGATTGAGGGGTTTGGAGGGAAAGTGAAGGATTCAAATGGGAGAAGTTAGTTATATTTTAATTGGGTAATTTTTAAAGAGGGGAGAGGAAGTGCATGGAGCGGTGAGAGGGCTCACTTTTTAAGCATTTTTCTTCTCTTCCCTTCCTCTACAAAATTGGGAGAAAATGGAGGGGAAGCGAAGCGCTTGTTATTGTTTTATTTTAAATATTAATTATACCCATTAATTTACGATAAAAAAATATTAGAGTTTCATATACAATATATATATAATACTAAAATTATATTATATCCTTATCTTTCCTTTATTAATTTTTGTCCGACCAAACAAGAGGAAGGAAATGTCTCCCTTTCTTGCCTCTTGGTTATCTAAACAAGGTATATGTACTTTTCTTCCCTTCCCTTCCCTTCTCCTTTCTTCCCTTCTCCTTCTAACTAACACTTCTCTTCACCTCCCCTTCCTTCCATCCAAACAAAGCGTTAGAGGGAAAGAGAAGCAGGGGGGATTATTAGGGAACAAAATTATGTCGTTTCAAACCAAAACTACGTCGTTTCACTAAAATCATTTGTGATGGAAACTTGTCGTCACAAATAATAAGTCGTAAATAGGGGGACATATTTACTTCATGAAACGGCATCGTTTTTTATGTTTTTTGTGACAGCCACAAAGCCGTCGCAAATAACATTTTTTTGCATGTGGGTCATTGCCATTGCGAATTATTGACTTTTGTGACCGCATTGCAGCCGTGGTAAAAGAATCTGTCGCAAATAGTGGTTTTTCTAGAAGTGACCAATGTTTTAGAACACCACAATTAAGATAAAGCTCCACACGAAATAGAAACTTTGTATTTTGCTGTTGAGATTTTCCTTCAACTGCTAATAAGCTCTCTCTGAATATATAGATCTCGTTCTAAAGTTGCATACAAATATTCAAACTCTATCTTAGCCTTCCTCTAGTCGTATAATTATAATAAAGGAGTGTAGGAACGTATAGACTACTATTCTGGTCCAATTCTAGGCCAAAATAGGGTTTACGGAGTTGTCAAATCTATAAAGTTGATTGGAACTTTGGTCTAGCGACGTCTAACAAGAATTAAGCAAGTTGGATTTCACTTAGAGATACTAGAGTGAGACTCTACTAAGGTTTTCTAAAAAGAATTTTGAAATGCAAATTTATTCAAGGATAAAGGGGAAGACAGAGCCGGGGGCGTGGGGGGGAAGGGACCCAAGGCTACACTAGCAACAAGCTAGGCAGAAAAGGGAACCACCAACCAAAACAACAAAAACACAGGGAACCATGACTGGTAAGAAGCCAACTAACAACAAACAAAGCAAAGCATGTCAACATTTAGGAGCCTATCTGATCAATCGAATACAGAAAATTAGCAATGTTAAAATCTGATTGCCTAGACTCTGCATTAATTCAAAATGCAGTGCAGATTTTGATGCTCTGCACCACTTCCTCCCAATCTGGCTGGGTTTTATTGAAGATGATTTCATTCCTTGCCAATCAGATCTTCCGGATTAGGCAACAAGCAGAGATTTCCAGATAGAATTCTTGAGCTTTTTATGTTTGAAATCAAACCACTACCCCACATGTGACATGAAGTTATCTGTACAAACCCATGTCAACCCCGACCAGTTTAAAATTCTTGACCAAACATTCTAGGAAAAATTGCAATGTAGCAAGAGGTGATCCATGGTTTTAGGAGCTATTCTACTAAGAGGACACAGAACCTCTAAACCTGGATCCAAGCATTGTCTCCTCTTTAGTAATACTTTTGTCTTTATTTTCCTCTGGACAGCTAGCCAACAGAAAAATAGTGCCTTGGATGGGGGCTTTATCTACCATAGGAAATTAAAAATGAATGGAGGGAGGTTCCTGTTATCTTCATAAATCTTGTAGAAAGAGCTGCACAAGAATCTGCCCTCCTTCCACCCTTTCCATGATAAGGAATCATTAGAAGTAGGATTAGGAGCACTGTTGTGAACAACCCTCAGAAGCTCCTCCAAGCTTTCAGATTCCCATTGAAGTAGGGATCTTCTGAAGAATAAGTTCCATGATGCTTCCTCTCTGTTGAAGCAGCAGCCTACAAAAGCCTCTTTCTATGTAGATAAAGCAAACAATCTGGGAAAAGAATGCTTCGGAGCTTTACCCCCTGTCCATGTATCATGCCATAACCTAACTGAATCACCAGAGCCTAGTCTAAGGAACTAATTAAGTGAGATTATGGAGCTGAGAGCATCTTTATTGCTTCCAACAGATAGACTATCAGACCAAATTCTATAGTAATTACTATGGCTCAGTGGATTGGGAAACCAGTCTGCTAGATTTAAATAATACTTTGCACACACAATATTCCTCTAGAGGGCTTATTTCTCTATGCCATATCTCCGCCACCATTTTGGTAAAAGAGAGAAGTTCCTTACTTTTAAGTAGGCAATTCCTAGCCCTCTATATTTCTGGTGAGTTGTTACTTTACCCCAGTGCACCCGACTCATCTTCTTCCCTGAATTCTTATCTCCCTATAGCAATTTCCTCTGCAATTTTTCTAGTTCCAAACATGCTTGTTCTGGAAATTTATATAGGGATAGGTAGTAGAGAGGTAAGTTTGCCAGAGTAGCTTTGATCAAAGTGATTCTGCCTGCCATGGATAGCTGCTTCCGATTCCAAACTAAGAGTCTTTTCCTGAATATATGTCAATCACCCCCTCCCAAGTTTTTACCAGCCTTGGGTTGGCACCCAACTATAGACCTAAGTATTTCATGGGGAATGGAGCACATTTGCACATAACAATGACAGACACCTCTTTAAAAAATGCAACACTAACTCCAATACCACTCACCATGCACTTGTTGAAATTGATCTTGAGGCCAAACAACATTTCAAAACTTCTCAAGATTCTTTTCCAAATTAATAGTTCATTTAACTCAGCCTTGCAAAATAGTATGGTGTCATTATCAAATTGTAGGTGAGTAACTGAAACAGATTATGAGAATGATCCTAATTGAACTTCATTTATTTCCCTATTGTCTTTTGCTCATTGAATCAGCATACTTAAAACCCATGCTGCTACGATAAATAAGAAAGGTGAGATGGGGTCACCTTGTCTAAACCCTTTCTCTGCTTTGAATTCCTTAGAGGGTGAACCATTTATAAGCACTGAAATGTGGTTAGAGGAAAGACACTCCATTATCCACTTGCACCATCTGTTGCCAAACCCCATATCTTTCATTAATATAGCTAGATAAGCCCAATTAATAGAACCAAAGGCCTTTTCAAAGTCCAGTTTTAGGACAATTCCAGATTTCCTCTTTGATTTCCAGTGATCAATAACCTCATTTGCAATAAGCACCCCATCTAAAACCTGCCTGCCTTTAATGAAGGCTGTTTGATGCGGACTTATGATTTCTTGAATTACTAACTTCAATCTACAAGCTAATGTTTTAGCTAGGATCTTATAGTCAGATGAAATCAAATTAATGAGTCTATAATCAACCAGGCTTTCAGGGAATTCAGACTTGGGGATCAAGGTCAAAAAGGAGGAGTTTATACCTCTTACAAGCTTCCCATTGGAGTGGAATTTTGACATGAACTTTATCACCTCTTCCAAAACTGTCTACAACACTTCGTTGCATAGTGTGATTGATCATTTCTGCATGTTTAATTTTATAATACGATTTGCACATGCTTAATTAAGGGTCCACTTGGTGAAGCTTATTTTCAATTTTTTTCAAGTTGGCTTTTTTAGCGTATAACCAGAAAAGTCAATGAAGTCTTTTTGGCTGCTTTGCTTTAATAAGCTAAGATAAGAAAAAAAAGCAAAACAAAAAAGGAAAAAAAAAGGAAAAGAAAAAATTTTTTACTTAAAAGTAAAAAAATATTAAGCTGAAAAAATTTGGTAAAAAATTGTATCAAATGGACTTTGAGTCAAGGTTAATCTCTATGCTGATTTTGATGATAGCAAAACCATATGATTATTATTTAATGACTTGATTAAGTGTGCAAGTTATATATATATATATATTATCATTAGTATCTGAATCAATGCCTCATTTGAAGACATGTCAAGATGGTTAGCGATCATTGTAGAACTTAGTGTTGACACTTCACATATATGGCTGACTCCTTGAACTTCCCCGCTGGAGAATTTGTGAAGTACTGGAAAGCTTTTGTTAACACTTTTCTAAGATGGTGGACACAATAAGGAATCTCAGAAGCTAATGGAAACCCATTGCTAACACCATGTCAATATGGGCAACACATTCAATTGAAGACCCTTGATCCTCAAAAGAAGAAAATTCATAGCTATTGTCAACACTTCGCTATTTTGGTTGACACCTTGTCCAAAAGTCCAACTTGCTCAGATTGCACTCAAAGCTTTTTGTCAGCAAAATCAATTTATGGCTGACACATTAAAGGGGTTCTCTCTCATATTCCAGTTTGAAGCTATTGTTGACACATTGAGACTCTTGTCGACACATTAAAGACAGTATGCATATGGAGAAAATTAGTTTTTGAAATGGCTAACACCTTCGAGATATGGCTGACATCTTATGAAGTTAAACTCACAAGCATTGGAGGAAGTGTTGACACCTATATTGACATCTAACTCGACACCTTCAAGTCAGTGAGGAATCAAACAATATAGCCTACTTGATTGTCAACGCCTTATTACTGTAGATGACACCTTTAGTAAACAGAATTCAAATATGTGAAGAAAGTGCCAACACCTTGAGAAGATCTTGTCAGCACCTATCTACAACGGTCAAAAATTTAAACGTTATGAGGAGTTGTTCATGCATTAAATGTTGCTCTGACTACCTCCAATGGCTAGAATTGATGAAGGGTTATATATGTATATATAAGACTCCCAACCCATTTATGAATATCGAGACAAAGAGATTAAGTGCAAAAGGTTAAGATTCAAGCATTTACATTCAATACTTTGCTTTTTACACACATGGGGCTTTATATACTTGAGCTGAAACTTGCAAGCACACACACTTGAGAGAGAAATTTCCTTGTATAAATCTTACTTTAAACTTGTATTAAGGTTGTATCCCTTATGAGCTTCAGTGTAGCTTGAGTGATACACCTGTAAGATTGAGTGACATTGGACAACATCACTTGGAGACTAAGAGTTCAGGTAGAACTCCTCTAAGAAAAGTGAGTTGGGCATTAAGCAACTAGCAAACTTTGTAAAGGAATTTGAATAGTGGACAATCCCTTCGAGAGTGTAAAACCTAGTGTTCTTGGTAATATGGATTATCTCATTAACAGTGGACCTAGATGGGGTGAATAGGTCTTTACTCATTTTTTAAGCAAGTGTTAGCAATGATTAATCTAAAGTAAACTATAAACAAAAATCAAAACACACAACCATCAACATACAAGATTTTTACCATCGAAACCCTTGCGGGAGAAAATCAGAGGACCTAGTCCAACTCTAACCAAGCATTATATTAGAAACAAAGTATAAGAATTCCTTGCAACCCTTTTACACTATTGAATCTATAACTAGGATTGAATATTGCAGCTTATACATCATCCGAATTCATAAACTCAGTCCAACACTTGATTCTCCACCAAGTCCATGATGAAGCTCTATGCTCTAGCAGCTTGAATCACCACAAGCTACTCTCTTCTCTTAAATGGTGTGGAAGGGAAATATGGTGAAGAGTCTCCTTAGATCATGTAGGCTTTTTCCAAATGAAGAAGTAGAAATAGGGGACTTTCAATGGAAGAAGGCTCACCAAAATCATTTGCTCCCCTAGTATAACATCAACAGAAATACGAGAGAGAGTCCTTAGAGCTTTCAAGCTCTTATATTTTTAGCTAGAAGATTCAAGCTGCTTTTCCTCTTCTTTTTCACAATCTCTCCAAAAATGTATCTCTAAGTTCTATGACTGATTGATGCTTGTAAGAAATGTAAAAAAGGTTTCTTAGAGAGTAGTAGAGTTGCTGAAATGACCCTTACAAGTTCCCAAGATGGCTAAATGTGATTTATGTCTCTTTCAGTGCATAGCTCAAGGTTAGAAAAGACATATCTGGGAAAAACCAACATACCACGCCAGTGTGTAGTTGGGTGCGCCTAGTGGTGCCTTTCTCTAGAGCTGGAGGTAACTTTGCTAACTAGGGAGTGCGTCAATCCACACTACGGGCGCACCTAGTGGCGCGATCCTCTGGAGCTGGAGGTCCTTTTCTCAAACTTAGGCGTGCTAGCACACACTTTAAGGGTGCCAATGCGCACTCTTCCTTGTCTCTCTTTGATGCTGTGGTTTACTACAATTGCTTTTTACTTGAGTCCTTGTCTTGAGGTTTTGTGAGATTGCCAAGATAGCCTAAAGCCAATTATATTGCTTCCCCATTCACTCAAACCTTACACACTCAAGAACCAATGAACTCTCAAACTGTACAATTAACAAAATAGGCCAATAATCCTAACAATCTCCTCCTTTGGCCATTTTGTGACAAAACCAATGAAATGCATAGAAAACACTCACAATCCCAATGCAAACATTGACAAGGACCAAACTCCAAGCTTCAAAGCATAATCAACTCATGTGCACTCAAAGCTTAGCATAAGATTAACTGTGAAAGAAGAAGTGAAATGAAAGAAAAGGTGACATAGTGTGATAGAAAGCCAAATAGAATTAAACAATATTACTCCCCCTTAACCAATACACCAACAATATACTCCCCCTCAACACATGCATCCACCAATCACAAAAAAATAAACATCCCCAAAACCAAATACATTTCCCCTTTTTTTTTTTTACACAAAATGCGATCATATCACTGACGAGGGGGATATAATAAACTAAAATATTGGTTTTGAAATAAAAAGAAGTTTTAGGTAAAGGTATAAATAAATATTCAGAAGACCTGAAGATCACAAATTTGAGGGACCCATAAAAAAGGTTCAACCCATTGATCAGCTTCATTTCGGACCCAGTCTAGCCATTAGGAAAGGTGACCTACTGATGATGGCTAGAAATATAACCCTGCAAACTGAATTCCTGGTTAATGTCCTTTCACCCTATAATGCAATAATAGGTTGGACATGGTTGTACCTGATGAAGGCTATGTCATCCACCTATCACCAGATGATACGCTTTCCTAGTAGCGAAGCGATACAAGAGATCAGGGAGGATCAGGTGGCAACCAAACAATGCTTTTTAATAGCTTGTTGCTCAAAGATAATGTTAAAAAAAGTCTAGATGATGGAGCTACACGAAGATATCCCTACTCTAGATTATGTTGGGGAACACCCAGATAAGAAGGTTACGAAGGAACTCAAAAAGATTGAGATTGACAGATTGGGTAAGAAAAAGTATTTCATAATTGGTAAATCCTTGCCAACCATAAAAGAGAAGGCCCTGATCAACCTATTAACTGAGAATTTGGAAGTCTTTACTTGGACTCCGTATGAGATGCCCAAGATCGATCTTGACGTCGCCTATCATAGACTCAATGCTGATCCACAGTGCTAACATGTGGTACAAAAGGGCAGGCGAGTAGCAATGCAGCACATTGACGCAGTAATTGAAGAGGTGGAAAGACTCCTTGAAGCGGGGATAATACAAGAAGTGTACTATCCACGATGGCTATCTAACACAGTGGTAATCAAGAAGAAGAATGGTAAGTGGAGGGTCTATATAGATTTCACAGATTTAAACAAAGCATACCATAAGGACCCCTTTTCACTACCAAAGATTGACCAGCTGGTAAACGCAATTGTTGTCCATGAAAGGATGAGTTTCTTAGATGCATATCAAGGATACCACTAGATCCCCATGCATGAAGATGATCAAAAGAAGACGGCCTTCATCACGCTAAGAGGAATATTTTGTTACAAGGTAATGCCGTTCGAACTCAAAAATGCTGGTGCTACTTACCAAAGGTTGGTTACCAAAATGTTCAAACATTACATGGGCAACGTGATGGAGGTTTACATTAATGACATGGTGGTAAAAAGCAAGCTTGGCAGACACCACATTGGAAATTTGAAAGGATTTTTTGACACCCTCAAGAAATACAAAATAAGGCTGAATGCCTCAAAGTGTGTGTTCAGGGTTGGGTTTAAAAAGTTTCTGGCGTTCCTGGTCACACATCGAGGAATTGAGGCTAACCTCGACCAAATAACTGCCATCCAGAACATCCAGGCCGCAAAACATGTCAAGGAAGTTCAGAAGCTGACAAGAATGGCCGTCGCGCTCAACCACTTCATAAGCCACTCTTCAAACAAGTGCCGACCATTCTTCCAGCAATTGAAGAAGTAGGAGTGTTTTAGTTGGGGACCAGATTGCAACACAGCACTCACCGAACAAAAAGCTTATCTGACCCAGCCTCCACTTCTATTAACCCCATTTTAAGATGAAGAGCTCTACCTATACCTGGCTATTTTTTAGCATGCAGTTAGAGTCGTGCTACTATGACAACAAGAAAGGAAGCAAAAGCTAGTTTATTATATGCACAAAACCCTCCTGGGAGTAGAGGCAAGACACTTACCCTTGGAAAAACTGGCACTAACCCTGGTAATGGCGTCACAAAAGCTGATACATTACTTCAGGGCACATACGATCAATGTCCTAACTGACCATCAGTTGAAGCTACTTTTGCAAATTTTTCAAGGAGAGTAGCCAAGTGGGCGGTGGAGCTCGGCGAATCCGATATCAAATACCAACCCAGGTCGGCAGTCAAGGGTCAGGTACTTGCTAACTTAGTTACTGAATTTTCTGTTGAGTTTCCATAGGAAATAAGAGGGGTAGAAGTCATCGAACTCCCACCTAATAACCCACAGCTGAAATCCTGGGTGCTTAATGACCATTGGAGGCTCTTTGTTGATAGAGCATCCAACAATAAGGGGTAAGATCAGGCATAGTACTCATCATTCCTGACAGGATGGCCTTAGAAGAAGCCATCAAGTTAGAGTTCATTGCCTCAAACAACAAGTCAGAATGCGAGGCTTTGCTCGCTAGACTGTGTCAAGCTATAGAGCTACAAATTGTTGAGATATGTATCTACTCAGACTCACAGCTTGTTATAAACTAGTCCACAGGAGAATCTGTAGCTAAGAACGACAAAATGACACAATACCTGGCAAAGGCACTTGAATTATTGAAGAAGTTTAAAAAATAAAAACTTTGTCAGATCGGCTGCGGCAACAATGGTCATGTTGATGCCCTTGCAACATTAATGGCAACCTTGAAGTTGGGATCAAAGAGAACAATCCATATAAAGACTTTGGGTAGCCCGAGCATCTTTCAAGAAGAGGAGCAAGCACTGGCCATTGAAGAGCTGGGACCATCTTGGATGGATCTAATTATTGCCTACCTCGACAAAGATGAGTTGCCTAAGGACAAGAATGAAGCCAAAAGAATAAAGTATAAATCCTTAAAGTACTAGCTCTTACCCAGTAAGGAGCTATATAGAAGATTTTTCATGGGTCCCTACTTACATTGTGTCCATTCAGACAAAGTGCAGGGCACCTTGTTTTAAATTCATAAAGAGATCTATGAAAGCCATGTCACCAGAAGGTCGCTCACCCACCAAGCTATTTCACAGGGCTACTGGTGGCCCTATATGCAGAAAGGCACTACTCAGTACGTATTGAAGTGTGAGAAGTGCCAAAAGTTCTCACCATTGATCCATTAGCCGGCCGAGGACCTCACTGCTATTACCAGTCCCTAGCCTTTTGCCCAATGTGGACTGGACTTAGTCGGCCCTTTGCCCCAAGCTTTGGGGAATAAGAGGTTCCTCATCATCGTAACATACTAGTTTACAAAGTGGGTAGAAGTAGAACCCCTATCAACCACCAAGGAGATAGATGTGAAAAGATTTACACGGAGGAGCATAATAATAAGATTCGACATGCCACATGCACTAGTCTTGGACAAAGGTACCCTGTTCGACGGAATTATGTTTAGAGCATTTTGTGACGAACTCGGGATCAAAAATTACTACTCAACACCTGCTTATCCACAGTGTAATAGACAAGCCAAAATATCAAACAAAACAATGCTTAACGGAATCAAGAAGAGGCTAGAAAAAGGTAAAGGGAGGTGGGTAGAAGAGCTGCACAGTGTCCTGTGGTCGTATAAAACCACTGCAAGGAGATCTACTAGTGAAACCCCCTTTTCAATGGCATACAGGGTCAAAGCAGTAATACCCTTGGAGGTCAAACTCCCAACAATCAGATCGGCAGCATTTGATACCAAGCTTAATGAACAAACCTTGGCTAAAGACTTGGACCTCATTAAAGAAAAGAGGGAGGCAGCCCTACTCAAGCTCACTGGTTATCATCAACAACTTAGCCGATCCTATAATAAGCGGGTTTAGCCAAGAACTTTTGTACCCAGGGACCTAGTACTTAGAAAGGTACTGGGGGGCAATAAAGAATTTAGCAAATGGAAAGCTTCGCCTCAATTAGGAGGGTCCATACAGAGTTGCATCCCAAGTCAACGTGGGGCCATACCAGCTAGAGACTGTCGAAGAAGCGCGTTATCTACCTCGACCATTGAATGCAAACAATCTAAAGAAATTCTATCAGTAGAAAGTTGACTTTGATTTATTCACACAACTTATGCATTCCAATAAATTAGTGCTACTTGGTGACTTTGATGTTCAAGGATGTTTGAAGCCATGCTCAGAAAGAAGAATCACGGAAAACAGCACCAAAAAATCAAGTGTAAAAACTTGGTCTTATCCAAGTTGGGCAGGTGAGCCAATGAAGGCCAAAAAAATAAAGTGTAAAAATTTGGTCCTGTCCAAGTTGGGCAAGTCGGCCAATAAAGGCTAAAAAAACCAAGTGTAAAAACTTGGTCCTTCCCAAACTTGGATGGGTCGGCTAATGAAGGCCTTAAAAAAAAAACCAAGTGTACAAAACTTAGTTCTATCGAAGTTGGGCAGGTTAGCCAATGAATGCCTCAACAAAAAACCAAAGTGTAAAATAAAATCAAGCATAAAACCTTGATTTGGCATGAATTGAGTAGGAAGGCCTAAAAACAACAAACTCTTAAGTAATTTATACTTAATCATAGCGAAGTTTTTTAGGTCGGCATTTGAATAAGTACTCATGCATAAAAAAATAGTAGATTATGAAGCAGAAAAAAGTTCCATTTATAAATCGAAGGAGCGTTTATACAACCAAGTTACCCAAAATATTACAAATGTGTTGAAATACATAAAAAAAAAAAAAAAAAAAGAAGAAGAAGAAGAAACACTCTAAGATTGCAAAGTCGGATCGACAGGAGTCACTTTAGTTGCACCATCAACCATCTCAAAAATCAATGGAGCAGGAGGGACGACATTGACGATGATGACTTTAGTAGCATCTGTAATAATCTGTGAAGCAGGATGGATAGCATTGCCAAAGCAACTTTAGTGGCACCCACAATAATCATCGAAGCCAAATGAGCAATATTAGCACTAGCAATGTCGGCAGCACCAAAAACTTTAGTATCACCTCCTTCTGTAGCCTCATAAGGATTGATATCAGCGTCTTTAGGAATTGCTTCATCAGGAAGCAGCCAAGGGATGTTCTTTCAAAGCGGATCCGCCAGCGAGACCTTCATCGCCATAAGGGCAGTTATCCAAGTATACTTAAAGATCCTATTAGTCATGCCAAGGATCTGCTGAGTATAGTCATCCTTAACATTTTCAAAACCCACCTTGAAGCTTGCTTCCTTGATTGATGGGAGCTCGTCCTTCATCTTCGTAATTTCTTCTTTGGCCACACTAAGCTCCTAATTCCGTTGCGTTAGCTTAGTTAAAGTAGTTGCCATGGCCTCCTCGCTCCTCTTTAGCTCAACCTTTGCATCAAGTGTAGCCTTTTTATAAGCACGAGCCTCCAACTTCAGGACGCAGTGCTATTGTTTTAGCTCCTTCAGCTCCTTGTCCATAACAGCAAAGCAGGACATGGCATTGTAGGCTTAGAAAGCAGCCTGCAAATGCAAACACCTAGTATCATATATGGAAAACCAAATGGGGAAAGAACAAACAAAATTTGTAGGCGCACTTACCGACAAATTGTTATGTACTACTCCCATAAAGATCTTTTGATTGATCACTAGCCCCAGCATCTCCCTGTCATGGGTAGGATGGCTCCTTCAACCAGCCCTAATGCAACAGAAGGGTCAGGCAAACTAGAGTCGAGGGTGGTTATTGTGCATGTCCCAACCATCGGTTGAATTACGATCTTAGACACCGACCTAGTATCCGACTCAAGAGATGTCGACTTGGCCCACTGAGCTCTGGATGATGCTGTTTCATTCCCCTCCACTGGCCTCTCAAATGCCGACCTTGGCGATGAACTAGTTTCAACTTCTACATCAGAGGTGGCCGGTGGGAGAAGCACGAGCGATTAAGTCATATTAACCCCAGTAGAGGACACTTGCGCACGTTGCGCCATTTTCTTTCCAACAATCATGGCTGCCAAACTTCGTGTTTACATATCGCTCAGCTCGTCCTCTATCTCATAACTCAAAGAGACTTGTTGTTTAAATCAGCAAATAGGCCAACGATTAGAAACTACTTTCGGAGTTGAGGTCAAAGATGATGGTGAAGAAGAGCTTGAATGGGGTTTGTCCTCCTCAGTTGGGATTTCGATTGGGGAATGCAATGGTTGAGGCGAAGCTCGGCCGGATGAAGAGTGACTCGGCAACTTCAGTGATAGTTTCTTCTTCTACCGTGGCGAGTGTAGTGGCAACGGTCACCCGGCTAGAATTATGAATATACAGGATAACGATGTCCTCTAGGATGTTCTCAAAATTGCTGACCTCCCCTTGCGCCTTCAGTGTTGCGAAGACGTCGTTTGGGATATTGGCAGTTACCGAGATTGATTGGTACTGAATTGGATACGTAAAAGGATGTGAGCAGCTCTGCTGACTCCACACTATGGTCCTACACCTTTGTAAGCCCAAATCCTCTCTACCAAAGGCAGGTTACCTCCGAGAAGCTCGTATTGCTTTTTAGGCTTGGTATATTCACTTGGGAACAAAGAAAGAATAAGTGTGAAATCAGTAGAGAATGTAAGAGCAGTAAAGAAAAAAGATCAAGGAGTTTTAAGTATGGACCTAGGTCGTCGGGCTTCTTGGGGCAGCGCCAAGTGGGTCGCTCTACCTCAAGAACATCCTCGTATTCTAAAGGGCCCGAGATCTACACCATGACATCATCCACCCCCTTTCTCACATAAGAAAGGATCTGGACAATCTCTCTATGCTTATGCTTAGAGCGAAAGTAATATTTTTTTATAATCATTACCGATTTTCACATGTGTATAGTAGTACGTGAACTCGTGGATGCCCATTACCACCCCGAGAATGCAATTAAGTTCTACTATACCCATTACTATCCTAAAGATGTTGGACACTAACTGGGTTGGGCACAGGGAGTAATAATGGAGAAACTAAAGTAGAAATGGGTGGAGAAGGAATTTGACACCTCCTTTAACTATGGCTATCAGAGGAAAAGGCATCCCCTTTTTTACTCATACATATAGAAATCATCAAGCCAGCCAACTTAATATCAACCCCTGGTTGGAATTAATACCTCTCCTTGAAAGCAACGGTGGCCCATGTGGTACTAAGCATGTTCCTAAGCCATGCAACCATTGCTACGTGTTCGGCAGTATGAAAGCATAAAGAAAATGTTGGGATAGAGTCTTGGACACTTACAAAAGTCAGGTTGGCACTCTTTCTCAGGAATTATCTCTTCGAAACAAGGTGAGCCAGTCCTCTTAAGTAGTGGGTTCTTATAGAAGAGCTTGTCATCACTTCAAAACCCTAAGAATGGTGGCATCATTACTCCTGAACTAAAACATTGCCTTAGCATTTAATGAAAAGACGCCTTTTGTCAGCCAAGCGAATTAGGGAGCGCCACGGGGAGCACAGATTGCAAAGAGGCGTCAGATAGCAGCTCATGATCATCAACGAGGAGATTTGCGGATACAACCCTTGTCCCCCAAGCTCGGCCAAACAGGGCGTAAGGGCTGGGGGCAATTGTGGGCCAAAATAAATATTGAAAACCCAGATAATAAATATGCAAGGCACGATCTTAAAAGGATGGGCCCGACAGGGTTAACTAAGCCGAAAAAGACAAGTCCAATAGGTACGGAATCCCAGGCCAACCTGGACTAGGACATTCAAGGATAAGGCCACTATACCACAAAACTGACCCAAAGAGGATGACTCCTAGAAGGAGATTGAGTATCATTCCCAAAGGGAGTATGGCATTCCAAAGCCTATAAATAAATCATACCACTAAGAAGGCAAGGTACGTTCACTTGAGTTCTATCTATCAATTCTTTTATTTAAGTCATTATGGTTAAGCTTGTTAACTTAATCATCGGAGTGCCATTAGCCCAAAGAAGGTCGACACATTCTTATTATTCTCTTCTCTTGCAGATTGCTCGTGCTTATCAATTTGGTTCGCGTAGTGAATTAAGCCTTTCAAAACATCCACTTACACTACTTATATATTATGCTACAATTAAAACATGCTATTCAAGCTTTTCAATTAAGGAAATCATACACTACTAAGTATGCATTAAGGCTAAATGTGATACTTGGCAACTTGACAGTCAGTATAGTTTTTTATTGTTACAATTAAAAAGTGATGGATTAAAGTAGTATTTGGTGTAAAGTGCAAGGTTGATAGTTTAATATACTCTAATTATAATAACTAATTTAACTATTGTAGTATTAGATTTATGAAGAAAAAAGTGAGTAGTGTAAGTGGATGTTTTGGAATGAGCGAAAAAAGAAATCGGGGTCCAGTTTGGTTCTTTAGTTTACATTAGTAATACGAATGACTTTTGGGTTAAGTGAATATGAAATTATACAGGGGCTTTTAACTGTTAAAACTGGGTATTGCTGATGAGAAAAAACTGCTGAAGTACAACATTAGTTTAGCTTACTAGGGTTTTATTTCAATATATTAGGAAATTGAAACATTTAGGCCGCTAATTAGTTCGGGCACTGTTGGACGAGGAAACAAGGGGTCTGGTCTTGACTTTGCAAATCTACTAAAGCTGCCTCTTGGCAAATCGACTTAAAATACATCTTCCCAGCCCATAGCTTTAGGAGTAGTTGAGTTTGAGCATAAGGGGCACCACTTGAGTAAGGGTCTGATGTACTCTTCACTTCACATTAAGTTCTCTGTCTTTTTTTTTTTTTTTTGAAGGATCAACAGAGCTAACTGAATGAAGTATAATAATTCAATAAAATTTAATGAGAACAATGGCTTGAGTTAACTGAATGTACTGCAAAAGAATAATGGATAAAATGAAATTTTGAAATTTTAATGAGGGGAAAGCCTTCAATGTCAAACTTCATTACATTAAGTTTTCTCAGTTTTGGAAGGGTTTGAATACCCGTAAAAATAGGTATAAAAACCTTAAAATTTATTAATTTCCAATTGATACCAGTGCACATCTCATCACCTTTTTTCAGTAAATTTCCTAACATGGTGTGTGAATTAGGTTTTATCTAACATCTTATTGTTATGTCCTTTATGTTTCTATGACAGGAGGCTGCTATACTAAGTTGGTATATGGACACTAATTCAGACCTATGACAGGAAAAAGAAAGAAGTTTTAGTTTTAGGAAAGAAAAAAATCTTTTGAATGACCAAGTTGTACGCTTATGTTCTACTTTCACTTGATTGATTAGTTAATCATGATCAAAATTCCTAACTCCATGAGATTGTTTGACACGATCGAAGAGTAGATCATTTAAGAATGCATTGATAGTAATGACTTTTAATGGGCGATCACAACCAACTCAAGTAGAAAAAGAGAGAGCAGAGAGGGCCAAACCTGAAGGTTTGATGCTGAGGGTAGAGACACTAAGAGAGGAAATTGAGCAAAATATTTTTGAGTGAGAGTATTGTTTATAACATGTTCATTTCTTTTAGTGAATGTAATAAACTACTTTGTGATGAACTTTAACAAGGAGTAGCCATTCATTTTTTAGATGATGATGTCTTATGTTGTCTTCTTTTGGCCTTGACAATCAGATCTCTGAGTTGCTTTCTCCTCAATTTGTATTTTAATAATTACTAGATATATTAGCAGAGAAATAGGGGCACAAATGAAATTTTATTTTTTTAATGACTTAGAAGTTTAATGGTGTTTCTAGAAGCGCCACTAATGAAATTTAATTTTTTTAATGAAATTTTATTTTTTTTAATGCTTAAGAGTTCTACTGACGCTTTTTAAAATGCTGTCAAAAATTGCTAGCCAAAAAATGGTGTCGGCGACGGGTTATTTTTGGTGCTTTGAAAACGCCGAAAATAAAACCCTGGGATAAAAAATGCCAAAAAAAACATAAAAACTTCCCGTCATTAATATCGTCAACATTTTTGTAAAGTGTCGGTAAAAATGCTAGGAAAGGCTTTATTGGCATTTTTGTGACTTTTCGCGGCATTTTTTGAAGCGCTAGTAAAGGCCTTTTTGTAGTAGTGTCTTGCCTTTCTTCGTGAGCGTGTGACTGCTCGTCATCATTTTTGTCATGGTACTTCGCAACAAAATGGTCGTGCTGAATGAAAATATCGTCATCCTTTTGATATTATCCATGCTCTTCTAATCTCTGCATCCCATCCTGAATAGTTTTGGGATGAAGCTTCTCTTATTGCTGCTTACATTATTAATTGCGTCCCTTTTGCTCTTTTTGATAACCTCACTTCCTATGAATGTCTGTGTGGTACTGACCTTGATTATCATTTCCTTCATGTTTTTTAGTGTGCCTATTTTTTCTTATTTCAGCCTCATAAGCGCACCAAATTGGAGCCTCAAGCTCACCTTTGCTACTTCTTAGGCTATGTGATTGGGCAAAGAGGTAATTGCTATTGGGATCCCTTGTCCAAATGTCTTCGTGTCTCTTGCCATGTTATTTTCTAGGCACATAAGATGTTCTCCTCCTTACTTTCATTTCATTTATCCTCTCCTTCTGACTCTCGCGACTACACTGATCCTACTATTAAGCTCTTTCCTAAGGATGCTAATATACCTACTGCTGTGCCTCCTGTTACAACCTATCCAGAGAAGTCCCTGTCTGCTAATCTTGCTGACTTTACATTGTCTGATTCTTCTTTGCCATCTTCTTCTGATTAGTCCACTATTTGGTGTTCTACTCAGGTAAGGGAGATTCCTACTCACCTTTATGATTATCACTATTTTTCCACTATTCTTGCTCAGCAGGAGCCATGTACATATCGCGAGGCCAATTCTAACCCTCTTTGGCAATAAGCTATGGATGATGAATTACAAGCTCTTGCCAAGACTCACACTTGGGGCTTGGTTGATCTTCCTCCTAGTAAATTTGTGATTGGGTGTCGTTGGGTCTACAAGATCAAGACCCATTCTGATATCTATGGAACGTTACAAAGCCTGTTTGGTTGCCAAAAGATTCACTTAGGAGTATGGTATTGACTATGAGGAGAGTTTTGCTCCTGTGGCCCATATCACCTTTATCTGAAGTCTTATTACTGTTGCTGCTGTCTGCCAATGGACCTTATATCAGATGGATGTCAAGCATGCCTTCCTCAATAGTGATGTCTCTGAGGAAGTCTATATGCAGCCTCCTTCTGGCTTCTCTCATTCTACACATCAAGTCTGCAAGCTTCACTGTGCTCTCTATGGTCTTAAGTAAGCTACTCGTGCTTCATACGCCAAATTTAGTTCTATCATTAGTGAGCTTGCCTTCTCTTCTAATGACTATGATTCTGCTCTCCTTGTTCGCAAGTCTACACACAACGCTGTTCTCCTACTTCTTTATGTGGATAATATGATCCTCACTAGAGATGATATTCATGGCATTTCTGAGCTCAAAACCTTTCTTAGCAGACAATTTCAGATGAAAGATCTTGGTACTTTTAGTTACTTTCTTGGCCTTGAGATCTCTTCTACCTTTACTCTTTATTCTCTCTCTCCGGCTAAATATGCCTCGTATCTTCTTACTTGTGCTGGTCTCACTGATAGTAAGACTGCTTACATACCTCTAGAAGCTAATATACTCTTTACTCCTCTAGATGGTGAGCCTCTGTCTGATACTACTCTCTATCGACAGCTCGTTAGTAATCTTGTCTATCTCACTGTTACTCGCCTTGACATTGCCCTTGTTGTTCACCTTGTCCGTCAGTTTTTGTCCTCGCCTTGCTCCAGTAACTACGTTGTAATTCTTTATGTTCTCCGTTATATCAAGGGAATCCTGTTTTACTGTCTACATTATTCTCGCCACTCTACTCTATAGCTTCATGCGTATTCTGATGCTGATTGGGTTGGTGATCCCACTGATCATCGTTCTACCACCGAGTTTTACCTCTTTCTTGGTAATTCTCTTTTTTCTTGGCGTAGTAAGAAGCAAACCCTTACTACTTGCTCAATCACTGAGGCTGAATATTGTGTACTAGCTGACACTACTTTGGAGCTTCTCTAGCTGTGGTGGTTATTTCAGGACATGAGTGTCTGTTATTCTAATGCTACTATTCTTCATTGTGATAATCGCAGTGATATTATGCTTGCTCATAATGATGTGTTTTATGATCGCACTAAACACATCGAGATTGATTGTCACTTCATTCGTCAGCATGTCATTTGTGGCACTGTTCATCTTCTCTTTGTAATATCTGCTGACCAGACTGATTTGTTTTATCAAGTCTCATCTTCGAGAACGGTTTCATGATGTGTTTTCCAAATTCAATTTGGTCTCTGCTCAACCACCTTAGTTGAGTGGGGATGTTAGTGTATATTGTATGTATTTTAGGTTGATTTGATTAGGGATTTGATAGAGATTTATCTTCCTTATTTTAGGCTTTCCTAATTTATAAGTTTCTTGTATAACACTTTTCTTGGTACTATATATAGTGTAGCCCGTCTCCTATTGTAACAATTTAATTCAATTCAATTCAATACAGAGATTATTCTCTTCAATTCTCTCTCTCTCTCTCAACTGTTATTCTAACAACAAGAAACAAAACAAAAGGAACATCCAAAACAATAAGACTCGGTCAGATTTTGAGATAGATACAATCCATATAAGGACTTCACAGAAAAGAAATTAGATGAACCACTTTTGGCAGAATATAAAGAGGAGGTAATTGTGGACTTAGTAGCAAAATGATCAATCCAGCTCCATGAAGTTCACTTCTACTGACCAGTGATATCTTACAACAGTGCAGAGACTGGGCAACATGACAAAAATAAATAAATAAATAGCAAAAATAAAGATTTGAGCTGCCAATGCTTGAAGATCTATTTATAGCCAACTGAGAGAAATAAGATCAGTTTAAGAGTCTCCTAAATTAAGGATTATATTATATCTATGAGGAAAGCAAGACGCATGCATTACGGTAGCCAAATACCTCATTCAGAAGTTATTCAGAAGAACTCCCAAAATCCTGAGAGAAATTAGAGAGTTATTCATTTTAAACATTGGCAAAATCACTAAATTTTTTTTTTAAAGTCACAGAAATAAAAAAATCATAGCTTGCTGAGATAACAAGTTGACATCAAATCAGTGTTTATTGCTTAGCAATAAGTACTGACGATAAAATTATTATATTTTCAAAGCAAGCTTTGGTGATTGATTTAGTTCACAATATTTGTTCTAAGATGCTTAATTACCAAGGCTATATCTTTAACGCGAGAGAATGTTTAGACATATCATATCAGATTTAGAGGTCACAAAGAACAATAAACAGTAAAGTTTGCACAGTTGTTGATGAGAATTTGTTCTATTATTACACCTGGATAATCCACGTAAGAAAACCTACTGCATACTAAACTAAGGTGCGCGCATTTTTGTTTTTATTGTAATACACCTTTAACTATGAGAAAGGAGTGTGTCTTTTGGTATCCTAGTCATCAAAATGATTAAGCTTTCGAAATTCCCCAAGTTAACTGTTAGTTTGCACATTGCTTTCGCCAGCAGCACCCGCTAGCCAAAAAAATTAAACAGAACGACAGAAAAAAAGAAGACGAAGAAGAGAAAGACATGGAGAAAATAGAAAACAATGAACTCCAAATTTCATTGTGGAGTAAGCTAGGCAAGCTAGTTTGTTTGCATTTAATTCGTAGTCAACACTTTGAGATGCTTTCTTCCCTTCTTGTTTGGAAGACTATACTGTGATGCGGATATAGGAATTTTTTTCAGTGGAGACAGAAAATATTCTTAAAGTGAAAATTTTAAATGAGATTTTTTACATTTTTAATACTAATGTAATTTTTTTGCTTAAAATTTTATTATTTTTTCTAGATGTGAAATTATTAATTTATTTATTTTTCTTTCTTTTTAATGGAGTATTCACTAAATCATAATGGATTTAACTATCCAATAAAAATTAAGTTTTGGTGAAGTATTCACCAAATGGTTCGACCAACATAATACAAAATTGATGATTAAACCCACAAAGTAAATAATTTACTTTTCAGTTCTATTTGTAAACTCACAAATAATAAAAAAAAATTACACTTTGTTCACAAGAAAATCAAATAAACATCAATCTATATAAAAATACTAAAAATATTACATCAACAAACCATTTGACAATGTTCTCTGTAAGATATACCAATTTATTTTTCAATTTGAAACTTGTCTTTGCACGAGAGAGAGAGAGAGAGAGAGAGAGAGAGAGAGAGAGAGAGAGAGAGAGAGAGAGAGAGAGAGAGAGAGAGAGAGAGTTGTGAGGGTTTAAACTTATAAATATGTATACGTTAGTATATGTTAAACCATTGATCTTCTTTGTATTTATAACCGTGTATGTAATTATAATTTTTTAAATTGTTTTTTCAAGTTAATTAGAGTGGTTAATCTATGACCTTTTTATGGTTTTTTTTTTCATTGAAGTAGGCTTTTTTGTTCTTTTCTTAAAGGTCTTTTTTCTTTTTTTATTCGGATCTTTTTCTTATTTAGATTGAGGCTTTTTTTAAAAAAAAAAACTAAAATTATACAGAATTTTAACTATAATAAGTAGGGTTTTTAAAATTTAGGGGCTTTAAAAAAATTAGCAACCTAAGCAATAGTTTTGATGGCTTTACATTTGAGCCGCCTTTATCCACTCATCTCCCATGCGATTACGTATAGTGAAGTTTGATAATATTCATTGCACAAAAGCTCTCTCAACCTATACAGTTGCAACCGATAAGATTAGTGTCAACTTTACTAGCAAATGTAATAATGGGTAGACAATATTCTTCTTTGTCTTAATTAATTTTTGATCAGCGATGGAATATTTTTAGGGCTTATGTCATTTTGGGTGTACTTTAGATGGGTATGAGTTTGGATTAGGTTGGAAAAAAAATTGAAATGGTATTAGGTTTAGTTGGGCTAAGTCCATTTTCAATTGGGTTGGGTTAAAAATTTTATTTTCTTTTCAAAATCTAGTGGAGGCATCCGATCAACGTTGCTCGGCCAATTGTCGGCCGGCCCCTTGTATATGGACATACGCATCGCTTGGTGGTCACGCTTTCCAACTATACGTTAGAGGCGATTGTAGTTTAAATGGAGACATTCTCCATTATTGTATTCTCCTAAGAGATTTGTACCAATCTAGCAATAAGAACAAGGGTAATTTAGGAATTATCCAAACTAAAATTGCAACACAAGGACAATATTGAATCTATAGTACTAAAATTAAACCGAAAATCTTTGGGGGTTTGTGGATTGGTTTTTACTATCAATTAGGCAATTAATTTAAAGTGCTAATTTAAATACGAATTTGAGCAATTAAAATCTAATTAAAACAAAATGATGAATTTGAGAATTTTACTACAACTATAACAATTAAAACTAAATTAATTTTAGTCCAATGAAAATTCAAATGAGAGCAAAAAGGGATTTGAATCAAATATAAAGGGGGTTTGGGTGCAATTGTTTCAATCTACCAATTCTATCATGGAATTTGAAAGGGGGAGTTTGAATTAACTCAAATCAAGGATTTTTTTAAGGATCCTTGATTCGGGAGATTTAGCTTTGAAAATTTAGAATTCTCCAATTAATTTGAAATTAGATTTTATCACCTTTGATGGGTTCGTAGAAATAAATTAAATGTTACTAACTATGATTATAGATCTAAGATTTCTACTAATAATCAATTCTAAAATAATAGAGAATAAATACAAAATAAATATTCAATGAAATTTAAAAACTCCCCTTTTAATTGTCATGCCTTCCTTGGTAGATCTTCACATTTTTGCACCCAAACTATGGAGTTAGCTAGATAAATCTATGGAGAGATTGACAAAACACAAAACTAACATCTAAGTCCACAAATCTCAAAAATATATTGAACTAAGAAAATGTATGGAAGATTACAAGGAAGAATGACAAAGATCTCTAACCAAAACCTTCAACAAATCCTAACTACAACAATACAAATCAAAATACATCCAAAATAAAACATTCCCCTTGGTTTTCCCCTCTTCTTGGCCGCACAAAACCCTAACAAAAACATTCCCCCTTGTTTTTCCTGCACACACAGTTTTTATACATGAGATTCTTTATCGACCGATTGAACGGTCAAAATGCGATAGAACGGCCGATCGATCGATAAAAGACCCTCTCTGAAGTTTCGCTCATTTTCGTTGCAAAAGCCATTTCCGATGTCATCGATCAAACGCTCGCTCGCTCGATCGATAAAACTCCTCCTCTGAAGTTTCGACTTTAAATGAAGGATGTTGTTGTAGAAGAACGAACAAAGGCATTTTCGACATCGCCGATCAAACAGTCACGGGTTGATTGAACGGTGACGGGGTGATTGAACAGTTGATCGAATGTTGTTCCTATTTTTGCCCGTTTTAGCCCGAAAAACCTACAATACAAAAAGAAAAATAGTTTAGAACAATTTATTGCTAAAAACCTATTCTAATAAACATATTGGAACTAACAAATAGTTAATTAGGAGATTAAGATTATACTTTTAGAGTGAATCACTTGGCCAAGCGCCGGTCCGCCCTTGCATATGGACATGCTAAAACAAATGGATCTTTAATCTGTAATTTGATATAGGGACAAGCTTCTTGTCCAATTGATTCCCGGCTGAATTGTTTAAGAGCTATCATCCACTGTCATGAATATAGGTGTATCTTTAACCATTTATGGGTGATTGCCCTTGAAATAATTCAACCAAAATTGGACTTCGAGGGGAGCCAAATATGCGGTGGGGTAACTGAATTCCAACTTCAGAGGGTATACGATTCACTACACAAATAAGATAGAGACCAGTGATATGTAAGAGCTATTGTATAGCACTTCACGTCTAGTTACTACACTTCCATCAACAAGAAACATATTGATGTTTAAAGAACACTTATTAACTTTTTCTTCCAAGTATAAGATCAATGAAAGAACAATTTGATATTTTATTGATGATAAGGAGAAGTGAAATTGAAACCATTAACAACTCAGAGAGAGAGAGAGAGAGAGACAGAGAGACAGAGAGAGAGAGACTTCAATTCCGGAATTGAAGGTAACAGCTAATTAGAACTGGGAAGTTGAATAAGCAATAGCATTCGTCTTTCTTATTTGAAACTAATTTATATGTTTTGCATGTGCAAGGAAACAAATTAGCTCGTTGGGATTGTTAGGTGAGGAAGTACCTGACTGCTGCTTCTTGATATTCATTCACCATTTTGACATTAAGATGGAAGGAATGTGTTGGACTTTGTAAAAATCCTCTCCTTCTACACCATTGGCAACTTGAACCCTTTTTTTGAATTCCTCAGGCATCCCGCTGATCCCGAGTCCCTGTAGGGTTGTCACAAACCTCAATCCATCTGGAATCATTTTTAATTTGTCGCAAGACTTTATTAATAAACTACGAAGACTAGGCATAGCTCCTTCATCCACTCTCCAGTTCTCTATGTTGTTCAAGCCGAAGAGAATCAGAGATTTGAGATGAGGAAAACCTCGAGCAGAGCAAACCATTTGGACACCCACAAAGG
The DNA here is from genome assembly GCA_033060915.1 of Euryodendron excelsum. Classification (NCBI taxonomy): domain Eukaryota; kingdom Viridiplantae; phylum Streptophyta; class Magnoliopsida; order Ericales; family Pentaphylacaceae; genus Euryodendron; species Euryodendron excelsum. Next base: position 34,512,817 of record CM065387.1, read on the forward strand.
CATCCGGGTATAAGCAGAGGCTTTGCAAGTTAGGAAACCTTTCCAATGTTGGCATGGGGTCTTCCTTTAAGTCACAGTGGCACAAGGTTAACTTGGTGAGGCTTGGAGAGAAATGGTGGTCAAATCCTGGAAACTTATCTATAGGCCCATCGATAGATAGTTCATTAAGGCTAGGACACTCCAAAAGTCTTAAAATATATCGTTCTTGTCCTGAGAAAAAATTGCAATTGAAAATGGAAAGGGAAGAGTAATGGAGGAGTCGCTTTCTGTTGATGCTCTCGATGATGCCCGCTAGGTCCTCAAGTTTCACATTGGCAAAGCTTGCTTTTTTCAGAACTCGAAGATTGGCTAATTTGAAGAGATCATTAACATTGCACTTATTGCTATTGAAGTCTTCAAGTGTCTCCAAATTGCTCAAGCCATCCAGCCTCAATTTCTCTGTAGTATCAAAATTAGAAGGAAGGTATAGGTGTCTCAATCCTTCCATCTTCCACAACACATTTGGTACCCTAAGAGCTTTCTGTCCATCCACCCGTAAATCAAGAGTCTGCAGGTACCTCAAGTTGCCTACAGATGATGGCAACTTGCTGAGCCTTGAATTTTTTAAATTCAAGTACCGCAAATGGATGAGATTTCCTATTGTTGTTGGTAACTTTTGAAAGCTGTGTAATGCTTCAAGATCTAAAGTTCTAAGTAATTTGAAGTCTGTGAAATCGCGCTTAAGGAACTTTTCTTCTTTGCCCTTTAACCAGCAGAGATCACGCATAAGGTCATGAAGGTGGCAAGACATAACCCTTCCAGTGGATTTGCTTACCTGCACTTGAACCATGCATCTCTGTGCCAATTCTCCTAAGTAATTTTCTGCTACATCCATCATCGCTTCATCTTTGTCTAATTCTTCCGATGATACAAAACCTTCAGCAACCCACATATGACACAATTTCTCCGCTGGTATATTGTAATCCTCTTTAAAGTTGCCCAAGTAAAGAAAGCATGGCTTTAACTGATATGGTAAGTCAAGGTAACTCAAAGCCAATGTCTCTATTACTCCTTCTGCTTGTCCTTGTCCTTGTCCTTTGCCCCTCAAGCTTAATTCGATATTTTGATACACCTTTTCCCATTCTGTTAATGTATGTTTCGTAGCCAAAATTCCTCCAATCACAACAATGGCTAATGGTAAACCCTTGCAATGTTCAACCATTTTCCTACCCAACTTCTCCATGTTTTCATCATGTAGGCCTGCATAACAAATACACATACAAAATAAAAACTCCTATACAAATTGTAAGCTCAACCTGGTGCATCCCATTGTTGTACTTCTCTACCTTTTGATTGGATTTTCGAATTATTAGTATAAATATATAGAATGCCTTGAAACAGTGCCAACCTTATTGTCTCATCTCATATAATAGTCCAAGCATTAAAAATGGGTAAGGTTTACTGTTCTTTTTCAAAGTCTGAAGAAGTTCCTACAGAACTACTGTCAAATATAATCTCAATCAATTACTTCTTCGATCAGAACGCTAAACTAAAAAATATTTTACTTCATTATATTAATAAACTTTCCTTCATTGATTTGATTATTTAGATAGACACGAAGATTCATGTTGGAAATAATAAGAAATCCTAAAAAGTTTTTATTACCTTCAGTTATATAGTAAAAAAAAACTCTTTTGAGTTCGATTTGTAGATAAGTCATCCACACATCTAAAGTTTTTCTAAAACAAAAGTAAACAAAAAAAAAGAAAAAAGGAAAGAAAGAAAGAAAGAACTACCATGTAAATTGAGCTACTCTCAATTATATTCATCAAAAGTATAATTTCATCATACTATCATTGCAACAAGTTAGAGTTGGGAAATACATTACCTATACTCTGTTTTCTAGGGAATGCTTTCTTTTGGAGCAGCTTCCAACTTTGTTCAGGATTCAAATGATTTGGTTCATGGATGAAGCCAAAAGGATCTATGTGTAAAGCCACATTTTTATTGCGACTAGTAAGCAATATTTTGCTACCCATCTGCCCATTTGGAAAAGCATCCCTTACGGTGTTCCAAAAATCTGATGACCATACATCATCAAGAACCACTAAGCATTTTTTGTCTAGTAGAACTCCATGAAGCTGCTTAACTAGCTCTTCATCTTTCAACATCATTATTTCTTGTTTCTTCTCCGGCGCAAGTTTAATCAAGATCTGTTGTAAAACATCTGTCGGCCGCCATTGTTGAGATATACAAGACCAAGCAAAACGATCAAAATGATGCCTAACATCTCTGTGCTGGTAAACCTTCCTAGCAAGTGTGGTCTTTCCCAAACCGCCCATGCCGCAAATGGAAACAACTCGAAATGGATTGTCTTCACTCAACATGTGTGCCGCCAATATCTCTATTTCTTCCTCAACACCAACAAAATCATCATCGATGACATGGGAGTAAGACCGCCTAAGCCACCGTCGCTTCTCCTGTGCAGAACTTGATCCTTCTCCTTCCCCAAGATTTTTTACGCCGTAAGTTTGTAAACTTGATGTGAGATTAGAGATCTTGTCTTTAATAGCCTCTATCTCTGAGCCAACTTTGTGGAGTGCTCTAGCTTCGCTCAAGATGCAGGCTTGTCTTCTAAGGAAGTTGCTCAAGCCTGTTCCTCTCCTCCTGGATGCAATTTCATAGATATAAATTTGAATGAGATCTTCTGCTTTGTTAGCAAGTTCTCTAATTTCTTTAACCCAATTATGAACCCTCTTGTCCTCATCCTGTCGTGCATCTGCATCTTCTAAGAAGCATTGCATTCGGACAAGCTCCTTTTGAAGATCCTCAATTTGGGCTCTCACTCCGTATAAAAATTTTGCTTCTCCAATCAGCAAGTCGCCCAGGTTTTTCGCAATTAGGGAGACAGCAGTTTGGGCCATTGTTTAGTTTGTGATTGGAATTCAATAGTTTCCTTAAGATTTGAGCTTACCATTATGTATTGGTTCTTTGTTATCTTCAGCTCTTTTCATAATCGTGTAGCTTTGTGAACATCTTTCGACTTATTGGGGTACTTCACTTTATTGCTTTTGGTGAGTGCGCATTTCAAACTTTTAAAAGTATTGCCCTTTCCGCAAGCGGGGTGATTAGGGAGGAATATGCCATGTTTGTTTGACGGATACGGGAGAAATGGGAGATGTAATCCCGTGGGGCCTTTAATCCGATGTTTTGGTGTATATTTGTGTACAGTATAAACAATCCTATAATCCCAAAAAAATAGAGAATATTAAATATTATGGAGGTGTGATATTACATATCTCATGACTTGGGAGAAGGTTAAAGTTTTAATTTTGCCCATCCCTCATATTATTATATATTATAGTTGATATATTATGCATCATATCATATGTATTACATAGTATTTTTTGTATTATAGTATACATTATATTAATATATAAAAATATATTATATTTATGTGCACTAATATATAATATATTGGATTTTTAATTATATAAGCAATACAATATTAGTTTTGTTGTAGGGGCAACGAAATAATTTTATGCACTTATTTTATTTTTTGTCCTATCCCTATTTTATTATATTAACCATAGCATTACTTATTTCATTCCTTTTCTTACCCTCATAAAACATGGTATAGTTAATTGCTCATATCCAATAATATTAATTATTCTTTTTTTTTTAAATTGTACAATATTACTTACCCACGATAAACTTATCGTTCAAATACACGAGGTACAACCATTGAAAAGAAAGCCAACCTGTGACAAAGGCAAGAGGACAGAGAAAAAATTAAAAAAAAAAAAAAAAAGAGGCAATAGATTTACGCAGATTGGACAGCACTTACCGCCTGGATACATATCGTATCTTTATTCTTTTAATGAATTACAAATTAATTTTTCTTTTAATGAATTGTAAATTAATATTTCTAGTTACGGGAAACATTGGGGCTCACACGTTTTTGCTTTTGAAATAATATAAAGACTTGAAATAAAAAAGTGGCTTTGCCAGTAACGAGAAACATTGGGGCTCACACGTTTTCTTGAAATGCTTTTGAAATAATATAAAGACTTCCTAACTCCACGCAAAACACAGATTTATAATGCTTTACCCCTACAAAATTCATACTATATTTACTATTTGACTGATTATTTATTTTAAAATAAAATACTTATTATTCACTCATATTAATTTAATAATTTTTCTTTTCTTTTACAAATTTTCTAGAAGTATAATATTTTTCGTTATGGTTTGGTTAGGCTCTTGGGTTAGACACAAACCTGAAACTGTCATTAGATTTTAGCTTATATTGGGCGCAATTGACCTTGGTTTTTTAGGCCTTCCGCTCAAAACCTTGGCTCAAGCAAACAAGCGTAGTATATCTAATATGATTAAATGCATGATTAGATCTTTTGTTTTTCACAATCATATTTTTTATGTGTTTTTAATGCTGTAATTGTGATAGGTTTTGGACCTCTCTTTGTAATGCTAAGGTTCCCAGTAAAGTGAAGGTCTTCATTTGGAAAGCATATTTGAATATTCTCCCCACTAAGAATATTTTATTAAATATGAAGGTAAACTTTGATGGAGCTGTCTTTGGGCAAGATCAAGGTAGAGGAGTTAGGGTAATTAGTAGAGATTGTAGAGGAGACATTATTACAGCCAAGACAAAGATAATTTGGAGTCATCCACCTCGAAAATTGTAGAGGTAGTTGTAGCTCTTTTAGCTATGAAGTTTGCAGCAGAGTTGGGATTATTGGCTATTTCATTTAGAAGGAGATTCCATGGATTTTGTTAGTTCTCTCTCTCTTCAACCGTTGATTTATCTCCAGAGAATCATTGATTGAGGAGACAAAGGCATTGTTCAACTCCTTTAGATCCAAGCAGTGCTTACACATCAAGAGGGATGATAATACAGTCGCTCATGCCTTAGCCAGATTGACAATTTCGGGTATGGGTGCGAAAGTACGTATGGATGAGGTCCCTGATTGCATTAAGCCTTTGGCACTTGAAGACTTTGTTGTAATTGCTTCGTGACTCCCATTTTCAGTCAATATGTATATATATATATTATTTTGATGCTACATATATACAATAGAAAGCATTTTTATATTCAAGTTTGGGCTTACTATATGATGAACAGATGTAATCTGTTTGTTTTATATGTGCCTCATGATAGCAATAGTAAAATTTTATCTTCTTATGCTCACATTGATTATGGTCATCATAATATTGGTTCTTATATTAAGATTAGTAGTTTACTTTTTCCCAAATAACACTCTTTTTAAAAATAATTTTCCATCTACCACTTTCTCCAAAATAATTCCAAAATAATGCTTTCTTTGCCACATGGGTAGTTAAGTGATAAGTGTCAAGCCGTGTTTTTTTTTTTTTTTTTGCATTATATAGTCATTTGAATATGCGTATACGTACATATGCATATATATATATATATATAACATATATACGCATTAAATCATTACATAGACAGCCATCTAAATCAAACCATTATCAAGTTAATAATTGAACCACAAAAGCTTCTAATGATCAATCTTGAAACTTATTTCATAGTTTACTCCATTAGATCCCAATAGGTTGACACTCTGATGACCTATTTGGCATTTCATGTTTTGTTATTCGAGATAGCAAGGGAGCAATTGTTGACATCAACCATGGTCGTACTAGAGTCTCTTCAGCCTTAGCTGCTAAAGCTTGGGCCATCAGAGTTGCTGTTCATATGATTGCGGCTATGAATGTAGAGAAGGCAGTGTTTGAAAGCGACTTTGCATCCTTTATTTAGTTCCTCTCATGTCCGAACTCTAATTGTCATTGGAAAGTTTTGTCTTTCATCAAGAATGTTCTGCTATGGTCTACTGGTCAGAGTTCGTCTTTTTCTTGGTGTCGGCGGCAAACAGATGGTGCAACTCATTTACTAGTCTCGAAGACAATCAGAAATCTTATCCCGCCTTACACCCCTTGATCCTTGGTGCCGAAGAATTTGCTAAAGGTGGTGGAAGCCGAAACTCCTAATTGTTCTTAATTTTTCTTTCTTCTTGCCTTTTGCTGTATTACAATTGACAAAAAATAAAAAATAAAAATAAAAAATAGAGGCAAGTATTGCCTCTGCCCTGTGCTCAATGCTATGTGCCATAAACTAAGGAACTGCGAGTTTCAACCCAAACAGAAAAACGCAATGAACAACAAATTTCTTTTTCTCAAAATTGGAAAATGAGCAATAAATGGTACTTTCATAAATGTTTCAGATTCGAGTCTACAGCTGCGCTTTTGAAAAATAAAAAATAAAAAATGAAGCTGTGCAAAGCGATAAAATAGGGGGCCCACTTGAATGAAAATCTGCAATGGGTAAGTGAATGCAACTCTAGCGGGGCCATTGAATGCAAACGTCACGTCATGGGCATGTACTGCATTGAGGGCTTAGCAGCTGTAAACATGAAAGTACAATAATAGAGGTATGGCTAATCAGTAATTTTACGACGGCCGAAGATCATGCGGCTTTACACTTTTATTACGCGAGTGCTACAGCAATGGACAGCCGCGAATACAAATACTATTAACTTTATAAATCAAATGAAAGTCAAAGAAGAGAATATAAATTATTTAACTGATTATTTGAGTGATTAGTTTATAAGTTTTAATTTATAAATTAGTATTAAAAAATCACCTTTTTAAATAAATTTTTTAAAAAATTATTAAATATAAGTTACTTTTTTATAATCACTCAAATACAATTTAAAAAAGTTATAAGCATAACCATAAGTTAATAAATAAGCACGGGTCAAAAAATCTCCTAAAAGAATATGATCCCTAAGTTATAGAAGGCATAACGAGTAAAATATGAGGATGGCAAAAGAACAAAATGTAATACGTATAAGTTTAATATAATTTTTTGAAAAATATGATAATAAAATTCGGCATAAAAATACGAGAACATAAAAAATACGAATATATAATTATTCAGGTATGATATGAATATTAGTCAAAAAGTCGGGATAAAAAATACGATAATATTTATAAGTAATTTCTTCTAATATCTGTTAGTAGGTAATATTTTTGTCTCATACATATAAATTTTTAAAAATACATATTATTAACAAACAAACAAATTAAAGCAATAGATAAATAAATTTTATTTTTTTATTTGAATGCTTGATATAAAAATGGGTTCATTTATAATTTAATTTTTGAGTATTAATAAAAAGTTATAGAAAAATACGTTTAATAATTTAAATATCTGAATTATTATAAAAAAATATCACAAATGTACATGACATGATACTAGTAAAGATACATAAATTATGATAAGTTATACAATTTTTTTTCTACAATTTATAAAATCTAATAAATTTAATAGCTAATAATTGTACTATTATAATTATTTATTAAGAGTGAAATTAATAATATGCTATCCTTATATTAAATTATATCTAATTTTGAATAAAGTTGTTTTCAAAAGTATAATATGTAAAACGTTTAATATGTGGAGTATACGGTTCAACTCAAAAAAATGTATATTTTTCATTAGGTTTCAAATTTGGACGAGAAACGAATTATTTATTTATTTATACATACGTACGGATATTATATATGAATTATACGAGTATTTACCAACCAGGATAGAAGGTGAAGGGTTTATGGCAGTAAAAAAAATTCAAAAATAAAAATGAAAGTGAAAATTGGAAGTTGACAACTCCATGGTGACAAACTTAATTCCATAAAAAGTATTGGATGATGAAGGGTCCTGAAACTGAATCCTTTCTTTACGATGCGTTGCCAGGTAATTAATGGATTATGAAGGATTTTGGACCAATATATACCGGCTAACTCATAAATCAGAATATGTATCTGCTGAGAATTTTTTTTATTTTATTTTTTTCTCGAATTAGTTACTCTCCACTTGAACCTGAGTTCAATATAATCAACTTACGCTTCCTCTTTAAATGCCTGGAAACTTTCTTGCTCTTGTAGTTTTGATTCTCTCTCCCTCTCTCTACACGTTTAGCTCAACACAATTTGAGAGTTAACGTGACTACTTTGAACAGAATTTTTTACATTTTTAAGTCACACGACGAGAGTTTCGCCTTTTGAAGCGCCAGTCGCGTAGGGCGACCGGGCCAGGCCGAGTCAGAAAGGCTTTGATGACTCAAGGTTCATATTAGGGAAAGGAAAGTGAGGGGAAGAGGGGAAGTAAATTGTTTTTGAGGTAAATCCTTTTTTGTGTTGAAATGTGGATATAGTTAATCAGCTGAAGACCCACTGGTCGAAGTAGAAAAATAAGAGCCTTGCTTCGACTACTATTGGATCTATAACTAAAAGTTCATGACAACCCTACTTAAATAAATACTTGTGTCAAGTGGCCTTCTATCAGCTGTGGTCAATAGGCTTTTCTGTGTGTATGTTTTTATATATCTACGCTTAAATTCTTCTTTTATAAGTTGTTAATTAATTGATTCTGTTTTAAAAAAAAAACAAAACAAAAAAAAAAGTGTTGTAGAGTTTTCCTATAACGACTTTGACATGGTTTCTTATTTTGATTAATTACATGGAGATTTTCCCCACTTATCTACAGTTGCAAATGAACGTTAAAAAGCTTAAAAGGGTACAAAAACCTTATTCTTTTCTATTATCTGACGATGTGCAGCTTCCAATTCCCAAAAAAAATCCACCATCTCAAATTTTCTTTGTCGTGATCGAGTACTGGTGTGTTGCTGCTTTACTGCACTATATCTTGTTGTTGACCTAAAAAGCCAAGCCATATATATAATACTACCATTGAGAAAACTTGTACAAGGCTTTGGATGATTTTGAAGAGGTGAGATCAAGCGCCACCAAAAGAGCAAACAGTTGTCAAGCAATACTGGCAGAGAAGTATCTCGTGACGTGGAATTGAACAATTTTCATCTATTCTATATCTTTAGAGGCGGAACTAAGAATTTTATTGAAATAGGTCAAAAAAATTATTTTTGAATTTTCGTAGATGAAGGTAGAACTTTTTTTCGAATTTTGTAGGGGACCAAAGTAAAATAAAATAAAAAGTACAAAATTATATTTTGAAGTCTAGACTAAAATTTTGTGGGCCTATACATTATTTTTTTATGATAAATACTCCAAATTCATAGAATTTATATAGAGTTTTGTCAAAGTAAGGGGTGACGTTGTCTTAAAATAGTTACGTGCCTAATTTTCCAAAGACGGTATTTGGTGTTTATGCTATATATGTAGATGAATCTTCTAATTTGATTTATCTTCCTTTCTTTAATGATAAAATTTGAATTGCAGTCTCATGCCAACCATATGACTAGTATTGACAATTGACCTCCTTACAAAGGATATTGTTTTCACTTGCCATGTAAGCAATACTACTTTATTTTTCATCCCACTACACTTTTTTTTGTACCCAAAAAAAAAAAAAAACACAACTTTATTTTTCACTTGTGACCTTACTGAATCAATTGCCCTCCTTGCAAAGGATCATTTGTCTCTATATTACTAGATTTGAAATTTTAAGACTGGCAAAAAAAAAAAGCGCAATAATTGTCCTTGAAATTAGTACTCTCACATCTTTATATGTGACTGAACTTAATGGTTATGCAGTGAGGTGGGAATTGATTTCATAACACTGGAGACTGCTGCAAGCATAGTTTTTGAAAGAGTTTTAATTGTGATTTTGTTACCCTTCCGTGACTTGTCGTTTTTTGGATAAACGAAAATTAGGCATGTAAACATTACGTGTACCCTTTTTAAGGGTATAACAGAAATTTTGTTCTAATTTTTACCAAACCAAAAAACAAACTAATTAATAAAACCAAACTAGTTTTTATGAACCAATCCCTTATTGCCATGAGGCAATGAAAGTCCACGATGCCACATGGAATAATTTTCTCTCAGTCCCTTGGAATCTGCCCAAACCATTTCCTCTCCGATCTCCCTCTCCGTCTCTGCAACTGCCTCCCTCTCACCGCCCTTACCCACTTCATCCTTCACGCAATGCCCAGCCCCTGGAACCCCACCGCACCACCACCCACTTCGTCACCCATCCCTTAACCCACCCCCACCGCCACTAACTTCACTAACCCAAATCAATCTACCGCCAACCAGTCCATTATGAACCCATGACTACCGCGACCCCCACTTGGCGCCACCATTACAAACCCACCCCTTGTGTCGATCTCCACCGGTTGAGGCCCCTGTGATGGAAACAATCAAATTGGTAGTGTGTTAACAAAGTAGGTGGGAGGGAAAGTTGATAGTATGGATTTTTTGAAGTTTATATTATCGTATTATTTCAATTAAATTATTTAATAAATTAATGATCTTAATCTATCTTTTTGAGCGTTCTTAATATGTTTTTAATTGAATAAATATATTTTTACATGCATTAATGATCTTAATTGAAAACCATTGTTAGTTATTTAAATTATCTTTTTTAAAGTACTTTTCAATTATAGGTAATTTGAATTTGGGCAAAACAGTAATTGCCCTTGAATATAGCCCATGTGAGCTTCACATGGATATTTTCTGTCAACTTAACAAACGATTAACTCATCGAGAAGAGACATTGTAGCATGTCTAAAAGTGCAATGGTTTAACTGTTACAATTAAAAATACAAAAATTAAAGTAAAATGCGAGTGAAAGTGTAAGGGTACTAATTATAATTAACCGTTATTAATTTATACAGGTTGAGCTAAAATTAACAATGGACAATTTTTTTTTTTTTTTTTTTGTTTCGTTTGTCTTTGTATTGAACATATATTGAGCACTAGCACGCAAGCCTCTAAATAGTTTGTCTTTGTATTGAACATATATTGTGTTGTTAGTGCTTCTAGTATGTTGAAAATTCTGCGGACAAAAATGCTTTATTTATCATTCAAGTTTGTTTTGTAATATATCAATTTCATTAAGTTTCTGAAATTTGTGAGTATAGTATTTTCAAAATTTCAATATTGTTCACTGCCTTCTCACCAGATACCTTCTCGCAGCCGTGAACTCTAGATGGTGTAGCTCGCCAGATTCTTGCACGGGCAAGATTTTGAAATCTTGTTCTCGCTGGCCAAAGTTAGACCAACTTGACGAATCTTATGAAAGTTCATTTTGGCCAAGAAACTGACCTAAAAAGAAGTTTACTTATTCTAATACTCCTTCACCACAAATAAGAGGTTACTGGAAGGTCAAAATACCAAAAAAAAAAAGGAAGTTTACTTATTCTAATACTCCTTCACCATTAATCTGTGTATTCAAAGAGCAGTTGATATTTAGAGAAAATTGATTTTAATTATCAAAAAAGATCTTTGAAGAGTCCTAGTGTAAGGAATCCTCGTATCGTCTTATTTGTGTTTTAGGATGTACACCAATTCTGTGCGGATTTATGGAGATATAGAGTGGTGCTTGGACAACTTCAAAGGTGATATGACAATTCAACACTACATCATGCATCAAAGAATCATACAAAGAGAGTGATACACGATTATGGTAATTCAGTCGATATAAGTAGAGCGCACTGGAGATGTAATTTCCGCCTGCCCTGGTTCAGCCTTGGGCTCATCGGGCTAAAGTCCGGCATACTGGGCTCCTTCCAAATTTTGTGTCGGGCGGGCCAAAATGCCAAATTCTAGGCCCAAGCGTTATTTGTGGCTCTAAAGGTGGGAATGGCCTTGGGCTTGGGTTTGGGCTTGGGCTTGATCAATTTTATATTAAAATTTTTTAAATAATTATTTAAACTTTAAACTCAATTAATTTGTAAATTGGTTAAACAAAAAGTATACAGTTTAAATAATGGTTTAAGACTAAAAATATATAAATGGTAACTACTTTGTAATTAAATTTACTAGTAATGGCGGGAATATTTTAATGGGACAACTATTAAATAAGATAATTGGCAAGATATTTATGTAACTAAATTTATAATTATATTAATTATATAATTGGTAAGATATTTATGTAATTAAACTTACAATTATATAAAATTTTCTTAAACTTACAATTATACAAATTTATAATTAAACCTATGATTATACAAAGTTTATATTAAACTAACAATTGTATAGTCATAATTAAACTGACCCTTATATAAAGTTTATATTGAACTTGTAATTATAAAGTATAAATTTATAATCAAACTTAATATATTTATAGTGGGCTTGGTCTTGGGCTTCGGGCTTCGGGCTTCGAACAGCGCCGAGCTACCTAATGGAGGGCTCAGACCCACCCATAGAGACTGGCAGGCTGGGGCCATCTCCGGGCCGGACCAAATTTACATCTGTAGATACAGAATCTGCTCTGATTGCTAGTCACACACTGACATGGTTCCCTAAGCATATATCCCAAGCTCAGAGCCAGAGTTTTCACTAGATATAAGTTAATGATGTGGGGGTAAGATAAACACTGCAACATGTCTCACTTGTTCCCTTCTCTTCCTCATCAATCTGGCTCTATAATATCACTTATTGGGATTCAACCCCACATGCAAACATTCAGAAGTATACCCATCACATGCACATACTGAAACAAAGTTACAAAGATTTACAAAGTTCAGTACAAAATATTGTGTCTTTCACCAGTAAGAGAAATTCACCATAAACGAAGATTGTAAGTATAAGACAATACCAATACACTCTCCAAATCGAGGCTAATACATGATCCCTGAAGTCGTCCTCACTTCTCTGCTCGAAGGTAACTCAAGCCCTGAAAGCATTTGTCTTCTTCGCTCCTCCAAGTATCTCAAATTTTGTACCCATGCTCATCCTCTACTCTGCTGCTTAGTGTTTTGCTCTTTTGGACAACAAGCCATCTTTGGGCATTTAAGGCCAGCCATAGAAGTCTTACAAGTTCTCTATTCATAGACAAATCTTAAAAATCCTAACCTCCATTTATTTATAAAAAAAACCCATGTATTGATTCCCTAAGTAGGCACCCGTCCCCACAACCCTACCCAAATACGTATACAAACTACTAGTATATGGATCCACAAAATATAAAACATACACACAGAAAGAACCCAAATTATCGGCTTCCTTAGTGCGCCTCCTCAATATTGTTGTGAAGTGATGAATACAAAAATATATGAATAGAATTTTTTTTTAATAATAAATCTTTATATTTATCACATTAATGATGATAAGCGATGCTATTGAAGGGGCAAAAAATGAATCACACCAGGGGCAGAAAATATTGATTCCCACATATAGGAATAGCACGGAATAATCAGCTGGATGATTACATAATTAACGGCATTATATGTTAGGGTTCTGCTAACCGCAGCCACCCCTGCGTACAGCTGTGGGTATCATTTCCCTCATATATTGTATCAACGAAGGAAGATGCATGTGCTCAAAATTGATGAAGCCAAGGGGTTCGGCGGCTGTCGAGCATTTTAGGAAAAATCAATTGTTGTTGAACTACAAAGTGCCCATAACAAAGGCAAACGCAAAGGCAAAGGCAAAATCAATTGTTGTTGAACTACAAAGTGCCCATAACAAAGGCAAGGGCAAAGGCAAAAAGGCAAATGATCAGGTACAAATTACAAAGTACTGAATGAAAGGGAAAAATAGTAATGTTATACAAATTATATCAATTGATTGTAACCAGGCTTTCCTTGTAAATGAGGAGTTGTGTTGAGTATATTGGCACACCAAGTCCAAGATGCTTGATTTCTTGGGTATGATCATTGGGATCACACAAAACTAATTCTCCCGCTTTGCTTTGCATGAGAAACTCACAATCCTTCCAAAAACCAAGAGGTCTCCAGATAATTTCTGGACGAGGTGGTTTGATAGAGTAGAGTTTAATCCAAGACTCCTCGACACCAAATTCACTCATCACCCATATGTTGAAGTTGCTTTCAGGATGTTGTTGAAGGTCAACAGGAAAATTAACCACAGCAATGGAGGATTCGTTGAAGGGCACAATAGCCTCATAAACCCCTATGTAGAACCCCCAATTTCCAATGTCTGGTGGTAGCGAAATTGTTTTAAACTCCTCATCGCACATATCAAATGAAAGGATCACCTCGACCTTGCGCTCATTCGGGTATTCACCATGTACCACCATTGCCAAAAAGCAGCTAATTCTGTTTCCAAACGTCCAGCCTGTGTCATGAATATGAAGCTGCTCCACGACATTGTCAAGTTTTCTCCAGGAATTGGTACCTAGACTAAACACCTCAAATTGGGTTTCTTGGTAATTGTCATCAATGCAATACAAGACTTGCAGTACCTTATAATCGTTAGTTTTTGAGTCGAAACCAAACCCAACATACCGTCTATCAGTTTCGGTATTTGGGGGACGGGGTATGCGGGAGACAGGAAGAACCTTGTGCTCTCTAATGGCGGGGTTCCACAGAGCAATGTCGTCAGGATTGTTGTATAAGCAAACAATGCCGTTACAGGGACCAACAATATTTGTATTTGAATGGCCGAAGGGCCACACATCGGTTGCAAATTGTGGGAGTGGCAGATCTTTTACGTTGACAAGAGCAGTGGAAATTTTATCATCACTGGTATTCGAAGTAGAAGCAGAAGCAGGAGGAGGATGGGAGAGCAATGAGAGGACTACAGGCTGGATAGGGTCCGAAAAATTCCAACGCAGGACGAGCAGATCTGCAGAGGCGGCGGTGGAGGATAGAGTATAATTGTTGAAGTGCGAGGAGATGAATTGACGATCTTTGATCAGATCACGCCATGTTTTGCAGACGCATTTGAATCTCATTAGAGATTTGACGGGCAAACTGGAGAGAATTTCAAAGACCACAGCCTGGGGCAGATGATGCATCATATCCCCTGATTTCCTTCTTAATCAGTATATATATATATATATATGTCCCGTGCATAGTACGGGAAATTCAAAACTTTTATCAATAATCAATTTCAATCACTTGCATATAACACATAAGCCAACAATAATCACGAATATCAAAATCAATTAAATAAAAAACAAACAACCACATAAAATTGGGGGTCTTAATCTTGATGAACGAAAGAAGGATCTAGAAAGATGATAAATAAATAAAAAACAAATTAGAGTTTGAGATTGAAGACTTACAGAAGTGGTGGTGGTGGTGGTGGTGGTGAATCAAGAAATAGGACGAATTGGAGAGGACGACATTGTAGAGAGAGAACCACAAGGGCTTGTAGAGAGAGAAAAAGAGTAAGGGCTCGTCTGAGCCTTTGAGATGGCTTCTTTATGCTGCTGCTTTCTCTGCATGGCTGGCCACTAAAATAGGGTAACCGAACCGGCTTCTTGTTTTTGTTAGTACTGTACATACAATGGTACCGAATTTATTATTATAAATATTATATATTCATAATATATATATATATATATTTAATTATAAAGTATTTATTTATAAAATTTGATATCACTGTTAACAAATGTTATTCAACTTTAAATTATTTTACCATAATATAAACTTGTCATCTAACCCAAATATATATTTAAAAATACTTAAAAAGACATTATTATCTATTATTATCTAGTATAAGTTCAACATAAATTTTAATAGACATTTACATCAAAATACAATAAAATAAAATTATTTTAAAATAATTATACAAAATTCATTACTATCTGGTGAATCCATTATTGATCAGTATGACTCGATACCATTGATATCGGCTGATGTTGATAGTATTAACCAATATGGTATAGTATTAATAGCTATAGTCTGAATGAGAATATTTTACTTTAAAAAAATATTAATCATAATAATTTTTAATTACAAAATTATCATCTGTCATTGTAACTATTTTGATGCAATATTATGTAAAAATAGTTATGTAAGAATAACAATTTTCAGTAAAATATTGTGGGTCGTGTAGATTGCCTTAGGATTTTAGGAGAAACTGTGAAATATGAATATACCCCGCCCCCCCCCCCCCCCCCCCCCCCCCGCGGCGGCGCGTCCTTAGGAGATCCCTGCCGAACTTGAGGGCTGGTCCGGCTGGATGCTATAGTGGCGACGAAATGGCTAAATTGCCCTCTAGCCAGTAATTGTGCGACTGTTTCATTCGGACCATGTGGGATGGGTGAATGGTATAAAAACATAGGGTGGTTCGTACTAGTGCCCGGCTGTGGTATCATAAACAAAAACAAAAAGATAAAAATAAAACAAAGGTTTTTATTTTCATACGAAAACAATTACAAAAATTAAAAAAAATATTTGTTTTGTGTTTCTGAAATGAGTAGTTTTCTAAAAAAAAAATTAAAAATAAGTTCTGAAACCATTTTATCAAATGTCGTGTTAGCGAGAACAATTTTTAGAACCAGTTTGTCAACCATAATTTCAACGAATAACAAAAAATATAAAACATGAATCAAAACCATAACGAGACTGGATTCTCATTTCAATTTGAGAAGTTAATATGATATCTAGCACACTTAATTAATTAAGTGGTAAACGATGACCATTAATTTAATTTTACATGTGATTTTAATTTCCTTTTGAATGATTACATGTCCTTACCAAGAACTAGCATTGGTAAGGACATATTTGCTATTTTTCTGAAAGTTAATTGTTATCTTTTTTCCTAGAATGGATTTGTTATAATTTCTTTTTGAATTATTATCATGTTGTTTTTTTAAGCTGCTTTTCATGCAGGAAGAAATGCAAGGGCCAACCCAATTGACAGAAGACTTTGAGATTCAATTCCTTTTGGAATTGCTCGATCTATTTTCCATCTCCTCAGCTGCAGAGAGAAGAATCAGAAAAGTTGGAGGTGCCAGTGATAGAATTGACCTTGGCTTCATTGTGGGTGTTGCAGCATTTCAATTAGGTGCAATATATAGCCTCTCAAAAGGCAACGTCAGCTAGCTCATAATCTAGTGGAGAAAAGAAAGAAACCAAGGAGGCTGGCTGGCTATGTGAAAGATCCTCATGCCATCATAGCACAAGGGCTGAGGACCAATTTCCCATTGGAAGTCCACCCCATTAAAGGCTTGGGGAGAAAACAACTGAACTGCATCAACCAAATCTACTTTTTCCTGTTCATCCATTTATTTAAACCTTGAGAAACTATAATGAGATTTCTCTTCATTTGAAAAGGAAAAGCAGATTAAACCAGTGGTGGCATCGTATCAAACAAGACCCTAACTGGCCAGTTGAAGCAAGTATAATAGATGTTAGAATAATGAAGATATATTGTTAGAATAATGAAGATATATATATTGTTGAAGGTGAAAGAAGAGAAAGAGAGAGAAAGTGAAAGAGAAAAGGTTCACTTGTATATATGAAGGCTATATCTTTACAATAAGTAGAAACAACATTATATATAGGCTAGGCTAGAGTATTGTCCTAGAAAGAGAGAAAAAGACTATACTACCCACAATACCAGAAAGACGAAACTTCCCCTAGTACATATACACATATATACATCAACACCCCCCTTAAACTCAAGAAGGTTTAGCAGAGACCAACTTGAGCTTGGTGACGAGAGCATCAAATCGACCAGTCATAAGAGATTTGGTGAAGATATCAGCTGTCTGGTCAGCAAAAGAAATAGAAAGAAGATGGACCGTACCGCGAACCATATGCTGACAAATGAAGTGACAGTTAATCTCAATATGCTTAGTACGATCATAAAAGACATCATTGTAAGCAATCAGTATAGCACTGCAATTGTCATAATGAAGCACAGTAGCCCCAGAGTGTTGGATGCCCATGTCCTGAAGTAGCCACCGAAGCCAGAAGAGTTATTGTGTGGTGTCAGCACGAGCGCGATACTCAGCCTCAATGCTAGAGCAAGTAACAAGGGTTTGCTTCTTACTTTACCAAGAGATAAGAGATTCACCTAGAAAGAAGCAAAAGCCGATGGTAGAACGTCGATCCATAGGATCCTCGGCCAATCAGCATTAGAGTAGGCATGGAGTTGAAGAGAGGACTGACTGGAGAAATGTAAACTATGAAAAAGGGTGCCCTTAACATACCGGAGGATGTGAAGAACAGTAGTATAGTGAGTGGAGCGAGTTGCAGACATGAACTGGCTGACAAGATGGACAACATGAGCAATGTTAGGACGAGTAACAGTGAGATAAATAAGGTTACCGACGAGCTGTCTATATAGTGCAGCAACAGATAGCGGTTCACCATCAAGAGAAGTAAGGCGAACATTAGGTTCTAGAGGAGTAAAAGCAGTCTTATTATCTGAAAGCCCAGCATGGGTAAGAAGATCTGAGGCATACTTAGCTTGAGTAAAAGAATATCTAGTAGGGCCAGATGAAACCTCAAGACCAAAGAAGTAGCTCAAGGGACCAAGGTCTTTCATCTCAAAGTGATGGTGAAGAAAGTCCTTGAGCGTAGAGATACCATGAGCATCATCGCCTGTAAGAATCATATCATCCACATAGAGAAGAAGAAGAGCAATGCCATAGGAAGACTGATGAATAAAGAGAGCAGAGTCATAGGCACTAGCAGAGAAGCCAAGATCACTGATGATAGAGCAAAACTTGGCATACCAGGCATGTGACGCTTGCTTAAGACCATAGAGAGCACGATGAAGCCTGCATACCTAATTGGAAGAGGGTGACAGACCAGGAGGGGGCTGCATATAGACTTCTTCAGTGAGATCACCATTGAGAAAAACATTCTTAACATCCTTCTAATACAAGGGCCAACTATGAACCATAGAAACAGTAAGAAGACTCCTAATAGAGGTAAGTTTGGCGACAAGAGCGAAGGTCTCCTCATAGTCAATACCATACTTCTAAGTAAAACCCTTAGTAACCAGATGGGCTTTGTAGCGCTCCACAGTACCATTGGTTCGCCTCCAAAATGCGGTATTCCTACAAATGGAGTTATCACCCCGCAAGAGTACAGGGGTCTCGATGAAGTATAAACCGGTAATCTGGTATCGTTCTCTTCCAAGGGACCTAGCCAAATATAGGCTCTAGCACTCAACTCACACTAACCTAACCTAGGATCGAATTGCAATTAAGTGGGGATTTAGATCTAAAATAAAAATGAAAATAAAATGACCGAAAATGTTTTGAATTTTTGATGTGGTTTTGAATTACTAAACTAATGCAATGGAAATTAAAGCAATTAATACTAGACAATTAACGTAAAGCAAAGTGAAAATAGAATTAAAGCAATTAAAAGGGAATTGGGCTCAAATGATCCAACCACTCAATTTCATCCAAGGTTTCCAATGGGGTTTATAACTCAAATCAAACACAACATTTAAGTGTGTTTAATTCGGAGGATTTAGCTTTGAAAACCAATTATTCTCAAGCAATTGAAATTAGATACATGTTCAATGGAGAATCAAAGGTTAATACTATCGATTCAACTTAGTCAATACCAAATTTATGGTTTGTGCATTGATTAGCCAAACATAGTCAATAACCTAGGTTTTCTAAGGCATCTTCAATCAATTGTTGGGAATGAATTTCTAGAAATTGTGGAGTTTTTGTCTAGTCAAGGGTCCTAAATTAATACCATCGATTTGGGTGATCAAAATCCCCAAACTTAGTCAATAATTCAAGTTTTCTAAAATTCCACATCTAATTACTAGAAATTCAAATTCCATGAAAATATGGCGATTAATTCATGAGACACCTCCATTGAATTCTTTGGATTATTGGGGTGATTTTCACATTTAAACCCAATTTAAATACTAGCTAATTAAACTCATAATAAAGGCATGGAAAATGGAAACAAAGCATATAGAGATTTAAACTAAAATTTACTTGAAGATTAAGAGTATTTTGATACAAGAAAAATACAAGAAAGTGAAAGAAAATACAATATAATGAAAGAAAATTACAAGTTTTACTCATATATTACCATTACAAAGCTAAATCTAAGCTAAAAATGAAGAAAAATGAAAAAAACTAACCTTGGAGAGCTTCTCCTGCCGCCCCTTGCTCCAAACTAAACCTAACTACTCAAAAATTTTATAAAATACCCTAAAAACACCGCTTCGGATGCAAAAAACACAATCTGGATGAACAGTAACCGTTCGAATACCGTTCGAACGGTCTGTTTGACGCCTGTTTGAAGTCCGTTCGGACAGTGAACAGTAACCGTCCGGACGGTGTACTATTCACACTGTTCAGCTGTAGAAACTTTGAAGCATTATTTGACTACCCTAGAGCTCGATTCAGCCGATGCACATTAGAGGTAAAGTTGTAGAGCTTGAAGTCTTCTTTCCAATGACACAAAAATCAGCTCAATCAGATATCAGAGTAAAAATTTATGGCCAAAATACCGAGACAGGTCTGAATTTTCATTACCGATTTGTTCACTTTGAACGCATCTTGATCATTCTTTGTATCTATTTGCCATTATTAGCTCTATAACCTACAAAACACACACAAAACATAATAAAACATATATCTAACTAAAATAAAGTAATTAACAATAATTTAACTCTAACAAAGTGCGAATTAAAGGCCAATAATTACACTTTTACGGTGTAATCACAACCCCCAACTTACATTTTGCTAGTTCATAGCAAAAACTATAAAAAAAAAAAAAAACATAAAGGATAATCTCCCCTTTCGTAAGAGTCATGGATGCATTTAGCTTATGCATTAAGCCTTTAAACCCCTAGGTTACTCCTAGTGGACGAGTGGTGTCTCGTGAGGGTTTTCAGTGATGATACCCATGAACATTCTTATATGAATTGTCAATTAAGATAAGAATATGGAATAGATGCATAATCCTACTCCACACTTGCATTAATATGCAACAAGTCATACAAAGAGAGGTTCATGTGTGTGGGTGAAGAATCATGCTAAACAACACAAATGAACTTACTTATGCAAATCCACACTCTTAAAGCTTTGATCCAATCCTTACCGGACATACACTCACAATTAAAGACCCACATGGTTCTCACAATGGTATGCTCAACAATGGAGTAAATGTAAATAGACAAATCAAGTGCACATACCAATTAGAAAAATTGAAAAGATAGAAGTGTATCGATATTAGCATGGCTCCATGTAAGAATGTTCAAAGTTAAGCATTGATTCAAAGAAATTGACAAGAAATAGCTTATATTCTATTGAAAACTTCAATCAAGCACAACTTGGATCATCTATACCATGTAGAGGTGAAGAGGGTAATACAGAAGATGTGAAAGGTAAGGATAAAGAGATGAAGTAAATAGTCATATCATGTGTGATCAAGGCCTGAAATGATGAATGCAAAACAACTACAACTCTCTCTTTTCAACATTCAATACACTTTTTTTTTTCACTTCTCACTCTCCTCTTGAAATATTTTTAACTTTTGAACTCCTTTTTGACTCTTTTCTTCCTCTTATTCTCTCTTTTTTTTTTTTTTTTTTACTTCTTCTTTCTTCTTTTTTTTTCTTTTCTTACTTCTCCCCTTTTGTTTCCATCCTTTTATCATTCCTCTTAAGATTCAACAACTCCTTTTCATATTACAACATGCTTGTTTGCATTGAACTCCCCAAATCAATCTTTTTTCTTTCTTTTTTTTTTAGCAATGCAAAAACACTTTTTTCTCACTTAGGCGTCCCTTTGTAATACAAGAGATGAAATCACTTTGCATTTTCTAATAATAGTAGAAGATCAACAAGGGTTAAGGGAAATGCACGGTTCGGTAACGGAAAACTTATGGCTATAGAGAAGAAAATGGCATAGAATCATATCCAAAGTTGTACAACCGAAGCATTTCATAGAGTACAAGTGTCAATAACAAGATCAAAACTCAACTCATGAACCAAAAACAAGCATAATGAAGCTATTGAATGAAATGAGGGTGAAGAAACTATCCTTGAATAAATGTAAATACTCAAAAAGACGATAATTGCTTTAAAGCTCACAAGGTAATAATCGCCACTAATGTAAGGGTGAAAGTGCCAAGACTAGTAACAAATTGTGTTAAAAAGTATAATTGTGCACAATGATGGAATCTCCTCTATAAAAGCATGAATTAAGCAACCCCTACAACATATTGGGTATGAGGAGTGAATCAACATCATCTTGAGGAAAGATACATGTAAAAATTCCTATCTTCTAATCTCAAAAGGCACTTTCACAAGTTAAATAATTTTTTTTTTACTTTTTTTTATAGGGTGCTAAACCAAAACAATAAAATAGAGGCAAAGCCTCTACCCCACCCCCAACTTAAAATGATACATTGTCCTTAATGCATAAGAACATAGCATGGAATGCAATTAAATAGTGGGAGAAGAGAAAATTGGGTGCCTAATGCACCCCAAGA